>MJUU01068006.1:35153-60390 GCA_002080025.1 Modiolus philippinarum | reverse complement strand
CCTGGCACGGCATGAAGATATGTCAATGTAGCGTGTCTGTATAAAGGGTACTAAAGATACATACCTGGCTGTAACCCTGGCACGGCATGATGATATGTCAATGTAGCGTGTCTGTATAAAGGGTACTAAAGATCAAACCTGGCTGTAACCTTAGCACTGCAGGAAGATATGTCAATGTAGCGTGTCTGTATAAAGGGTACTAAAGATACATACCTGGCTGTAACCCTAAAACGGTTTGAAGATATGTTAATGTAGCGTGTCTGCATAAAGGGTACTAAAGATACATACCTGGCTGTAACCCTGGCACTGCAGGAAGATATGTCAATGCAGCGTGTCTATATAAAGGGTACTAAAGATACACACCTGGCTGTAACCCTGGCACGGCATGATGATATGTCAATGCTGAGTGTCTTATATAAAGGGCACTAAAGATACATACCTGGCTGTAACCCTGGCACGGCATGAAGATATGTCAATGCAGCGTGTCTATATAAAGGATCTCTGTTATCACCTCCCTCAAGATATTGGGACCTCAGGAAGACCTGAAAATGAAATATTTTTCTTATAAACTGAAATGACTTAACCTATACTAGTTGAAACGCACTGAAACATCATAACTACCAGTAATTTATATTTGGACTTTTGACTGTTGACACAAATGTTATTGCCAAAGTAAAGAGGAACTCTTTTCCAAAAATAATAGCCCAGAAAATGGTAACTACTACGAACAAAACTATGGGAAACCTCATAAACCTTAAATCTTATAGAACCCATTATGACAGAAAAAAAATAGTACTCTTTTAAAACATTTTGGACCTTATTGCTCCTCGATAACATTAAAATCGACAAAACTATACAAAATCGGTGGATTTACTGCTTTGTTTCTCAAAGCATACGTAAAGAGAATCGAACGATAGATGAACATTTGAATAATTAAGTTTTTATTCGGAGTTAAATTGAAAATAGAATTGCGTTCGCAAAGGTATTTTCGGGTTATTCGAAACGCAATAATAGTTTTAACCAAAGATTAACGAGAAACGTATTTAAAGTTCAACCAATCAAATACAGAAAACGCATTTTAGCAAATCAGGTTAACCAATCAAAAACAACATGAGAGTTACTTAGAAGTATATGTAGATAAGAGAAAATTGTTAGTATTTTGATTTTAGAGACATCCAATTGTTTTACAATGAAAAAAAGGTACACGTACAAGTTCTTTTGCTACTTGCACGGATAAGTGGGGACGAAACGTGTCATTCAGGAGCACTTAAAGTAAAATTAAGTTCAATTTTTAATGTTCACTTTACATTTGCAAAAAAGTATACATTTTCGAACACAAGCAAAACATAAGAATTTTATGACCAATCTATTCTTTTTATCTGTTATTGCACAGACAGAACTTTTCATGACCTTAATAATTACTTTAATTCATATTGTCCAAACACATTTGCTTTAGTCCCGGTAATCGAAAATTCGAATATAAAAATGTAGATACATTTGTTTTAATCTATATCACCCAAGCAGAACTTGAATTTTTCATATACAATTTACATTGAGTTTAGTCCATATTACCTAAACAGACCTCGAAATTTAGATCTGTCATGCTTCAGTTCATATTACCAAATAAGAACATGTAAATAGAGATTTTACATATTCAACACAATTATTTTAGTCCACAATAATCCAATATAGAGCTTACAATAGAAACATAAATGTTAAGATTTTTTATGCCTTGCACATTTCAGTCAGCCCCACATTACATTGCAGAAATGGAATTTTTTCATTCCTGACACTTTATTTTTAATCAATATCAAAATATAGAATATAGAAATCGACACTGCTTAGTCATAAAAGAACTATACTGAGGTACACTTCCAAAACAGATGTTGAACAACAATACAAGCTAAGCTTTGATCCTTTTCTTTGTTCTACTATATTTGTATATACTTTGTCTCATGTACATTTACTCCATATCCTTTCATTGTTTACTAAGAAGGGACGGAATTTTCAAACCCGACATTTTTGCTTTTGAATTATTTTACTCAAAAAAGAATATTGAAATACATTTATTTTTAGTGTATATTAACAACATTATGTAAAATTGCAATTTTTGTGTATGGTTGTTTTTTTTTTGTGTGTGTGGTTTTTTTTTTGGTGTTTTTTTTTTGTGTGTGTTTTTTTTGTGTGTGTGTGTTTTTTGAAAATTATATAGATTAAAAGTAGTGCAAACATTCAAAGCATTTCATAAATTTGGAAAATTACATTAATTTTATATATGTAGTGATTTGCAAATCTTCATTGCAACAACCAAAATGCAGTTTATAAATGTTTATTATACATAAAAACATCTTTTTCCAGACACTTGTAAAATTAATTGACAACAGTTTTGAATCTTTACTTAAGTCATTTGGGATTAGGATGAAAATTGGATTTTTTTTTTTTTTTTTGAAAAACTATAATAAATTTTGTTCGGTAAAATGCATTTGAAAAATTCAATAAAGAAAAGACATAATTACGTCATTGTTTCTCTTGACAGAATAAGAAAATGCGGCCAATTCTTTAATATTTCAGTGCAGAGTTGTCTCCCTTTGATGATTTGTTTTCGAATTTTTGCAAATATGCACTATTATTAAAAAAAATGATACTTATTTTTCATTTATTTAATCATTTTGTTTAAGACCTACAAAATTATGTATACTTACTACATACTTAGAAGAAATAAAAGCGTTTTTTCATGATCAATATGACCGGAAGTAAACTGTCCATATTTTCACACCTCAGGAAAATAACAGGTTATTTTATGCTCCTCGTGCATCTCAGACAAAATAAACACTTTCCGGTCCATATTGACCTGGGCAAATAAACGACTTCCGGTCCATATCGGCCTGGCATTTCTAATCGTCGTAAGTATATAATAAGAACATGGGCATTTCCATATTGGCCTTGTTATCATCCCTCTTTCGTCTTGAGCTTATCATCCGGGATGATAACCAGGCCAATATGGAAATGCCCATGTATTAATCTGTATTTCTTGAATTATTGAGTATGTCTTAAACACAATGACTTAAATAGAATTATCTCCCCTTTCTTGAAAACCTAATTTTATGATATAACTTTTTCAAAAGGTCAGTGACATATCTTTTTATGTTCTATATCAAATCTATATCAAATCACAGCTTTGAAAAGATTGTATGCCTGCATATTAAAAAATATATGCCCCTGAAAAATAAAAAAATCACGGCAAACCATATCCAACACAAATTGAGACATCATGACAAAAATGAACAAGAACGCCCAAGTAGTGTGAACCCCTACAAATACTGAGGTATCATCAGGTGCTCCTGTAGGGTAAGCATGATCTGCTCCACGCGTGGCACCCGTGAAATGAAACAGCCTCATCATCACACTGTTTGACCCTGTCAAGAATATCATGATGGAACACATTATTGAATCTACCCCGAATCTAAGTTTTACACAAAACATTTAAGTGTAAGTTTATCTCTGAAAAAAAAAGAAATTTGATAAAAAAAATTAACAAAATATCGAAATCATAGGTTGGATAATTGATGTCTCTCGGTGCAGATAAAAAGATAAACTTTGAACAAAAAATTCAAAATATATGTACATACATACATGTACCAAACGTACGTGAGAATTAAGGACAAAAGGCACTATTTTCACCACTAGGGACCAAATTAGGCAAATTTGACGGTTAATAAATAACTTAAAAGTTACATTGATCACTGTAAATCTGAAGCTAGTTTAATGATTTTAAGTGAGTTTAACCTGAGTATTTTCAGTATTATACATAGTTTAATTCATTATAGCCTAGTGATAAAACACATCAGTATAAATTATGTATGAATTGCCTTTTTTGTTTATAACACTAAAATTGCAATATATAAATTGTAAAAATATACCATTTCCCTGTTATGTATACATTACATCCCATGGGAGCTAATTTGTTTTCGAAATTGTGGTTTCAGTAACAGTTTTCTAGTACAAAGCTGAATCACTCGGTCTAGTAGATAGATCGTTAAATAAAAGTTCACTTGGTACAAACATAAAGAACAAATAACATTAGTCGTATAAAAACCAGATTGTATAATTGTAATAGCGATATGTTCAATGTTGGTACATGTGCATGTCAAGCTATTGGTATTATATATTCTTTAATGTATAAAACATCTATGATCGTTGAAGATTTCTACACTGATTGTAGTGTGTTTGTCTTGGTTGTTTACATTATAAGTTCTAATACATCTGAATGTCATTGTTTTCTTTATTGTGCCTTTTGTTTTTGTTTGGTTCTCTGCTTTATCGATGTCATGTTGCATAAGCATTTGGTACTGTTTTTTTAATCTATTTGTTTTAGTTTGTATTTGTTATGCTTGTTGTTTAGATTGTTGTGACTACTTTCGTTTAAATGATGTGTCTTTTAACTTATTTCATGATTCATTTTTATTTTTGTCACATTTTGTTCAGATTCTTTTTTGTATCTTTTCGCACCCAAATAAAAAAATTAACGCAACAAATCACTACAACAACTCGTCTTCAAATCATGATTTAGACATGAGTTGAAGGTGAGAAAATTTCACATGCAAATGAGCCAACAACTCGTTAATTTACATATGCAAATTTTGCAATGGATCATCTTCAGATCGCTTTTAAATCGTTACCAACTCGTGTAACAACTCATTAACAACTCGTGTCCATGATTTCATACCGATTTATTGGGATGCAATACATCGTTTTCAAACCACTAACAAATCGTAAACAACTCGTGCAACAACTCTTGAGCAACTCGTTTCCATGATTTCATCACAGTTTATTGGGATGCAATGGATCGTTTTCAAATCTGTAATTAACAATGTGTACACATACAATATATATGTATTTTATGTATGATTTAGTTACACAGACATGTGTAGATATGATGGAATAAAATAATTTCTTGGTTACCTTTCACTCCAGTATTTTAAACTTAGTTTTGTACATATGTGAATACAGAAATACATATGTTCATCAACAGTGTCACATAAATTAACTGGCTCACATTTTATGTGATGATTAAAATTAACGGATCGCCTTCTCTGTATATTTTGGCATATCATGTAATACCAATTACTTAATACACATTGCTCTTCAACAATTTGTCTAAGAAGTGAAACATTCAGATATCTCAAATATAAACTCTATGCACACCATTAACTGCTGATGATAAAGGGCTGCAATTTGTTCTGATATAAAGTTTAAAAGATCTATACCTTACATTCCGTGAATTTCACTAAAATCCATTCCACACATTACAAAAAACTTGTATAAAAGACTTAATATTTCATTTCATTTTACAAACACATTAGGCCTCCTGAAAACTGTTTCATATGTTTGAAAATGCACAGGAAGTGACCTAAACTAAAGTTGACCAATAAATGAAAACCTTTATTTGCAACAAATCGCTACCAAATCATATTACTATTACATCAAACTTTTATTCTTTGAAATCATGTCCCTGCCTCCAACAAAGTCAACAGATCATGAACAAATCATTTTATCACATGAATGATGTTAACAAATCGCTTTCAACTCGTTTTCAGTTTTAACTAAAGTTAAGAACTCATCAACAAATCGTTCTATTACATGATACAAGTTAACAAATCGTTTTCAACTCGTTTTCTCTTATAACCAAAGTTAAGAACTCATGACCAAATCGTTGTTTTAAGTTTCTTAAACCTCAATAACTCGCCTTCAAATCATGTGCCCAAGAAATCGTTAACAGATCATAGATGTCCTTTTACCTGGTACGAGTTGTTAACGAGTTGTTGAATGGATCATTTTCAAATCATGGTAATAACTCTTGAATTCACGATTTGAAAGAAAGTTGAAAGCGATTTGATCATGGTTTATTGAAAAATATTTCTGTTTGGGCAGATTTCTGTTAGGCAGTTCCTGTCATATTTCGGTCCTTGTTCTATGCTGTGTTTTTGTGACTTTATTTGCAGGTTTTTTTTTTATATCTTGACTGTATTTGCTTTTTCTTGTTATGTTGGGTGCTGTTTGGTTCTTTGCTTTGCGTTTTTGATGTAGACAATGAAAGGATATGAAGTAAAAGCACATGAAATAAAGCCGATGTGTTTTATTTTGCTTTATCGGTAATTTGTATGAGTTTCCTTTGATCTCACGAAGCAAATATTTTTCAGTATTTGCTACTGCCCGAATATGAAAAAATATTGGCAAAAAGTATCTTAGGCCACGCCTACTTTGTCAATCAGAATCAATGAAACAAAGAAATATACATCTACCGGATTGTACAAATTCTTTTACTAATCAATACTAGTCAATTTCACGATTTGTTGAAAATCAACATTCATTAGTAAATTACCGATAAAAAGAATAATAGAAGTTTTGTTTTTGATACAAGAAATATTTTCTCCAATAATGGACTCGCCAACAAGGGGCTCGTCCATTATTGTTCGCCAATATTTCTTGTATCAAAAACAAAACTTCCATTATTCTATATGTATCTTACTTGTGCTATATTCTACTGATTGCCTTTTTGCCATGTTTGGTTCTCTGGAAGTAATGTTTTAAAGTGTTGTTAATGATATCTTTTCTTTGTATTGTCGTGTATAAGTTATTTTTTATAACCAGTTTTTTTTTTATATCTGCTTTCATAACAAATGTTTCGGAATCTTGTAGTTTATTCATAGTGACAATTATTGACTGTTTATATTGTCGGTAGGAAACATTTTGTATGTTAATTACATAATTGTTTGCTTTGTCTTTCCCTGACCGTCCCAATGACATTGTTGAAAGATCACAGATGAGGAGCATTTCAAGAAGATTGTATGTCGTTATGGGTATGATATAACCGGTTTTAACTTTATCCCGGATTGACCTACTGACAGTATGGTAGGTGCTTTACAAGGAACAGACTGATTTTCTTTCCAATTACTTCCACATAACGACCTCTAGATTGCAAGAGAGTTCACACTGTGAAAGCTTCGATTTGTATATTATGTTTTCGTGTTTTTTGTAATTTTTGTTCATTTCTTGTGGTTTTTTTCTTTTTCCTCTTTTTGTCATGTATCTCCGACTCAAAATCATGTAGAATACATTCGTACCTTTGATACTCTACTACTGTAGTTTTCTATCTTCAATTTAGTTTTATTGATTTGTTTTGTTTTGTTTGTTTGTTTGTTTGTTTGTTTGTTTGTTTGTTTTTTTTCGCTATTAAGTTCTGGCTTTTCTTTTTCAAAGGTGTACTTTACAAATGAGGGAGGTTCGAAATAAGGTAATTATTAAAGATGCAATGAAATATTCACGTTGAAAAGTTTGGTCGCAGTTTGCTGTTATCTAGCATATTAATATCGTTGTAGAAATATATAGTGAAGTCAATTTTCTGCTTATCAATATTGAAAAGGCAATTATATTGTGAAGTAGAAAAAGCATTGTCTATTATGATTAATACATTTCATCCTCAATGGAACAATACGCTTGCCATTTTTCATTTTTGTCCCATTATAGTGTTCATTTTCATTATTACCAGCTGTTGTCAGTTCTAGAAGGTCAAAAAAATATGATGTTTAGTAAACAGAATATAATGGCGAAGCCAATCAATTAACCAGACAGAAAACAACAATTAAACCTTCAGCAAAACTTGAACTAATGAACCGCATAATATGTCAAAAATCGATCGTGTCAGTACAGCTAAACTCTTCGACATTTGGAGGCAATAGTCATTACGGTTTGGCATTCTAGTTGAATCCACTAAAAAGTCACGAGATAATGCATTTTGCGGTCTATTTTTATATTTGAAGGTTGATTTGACTGATTGATTGATTGAATATTGTTTAACGTCTACTGAGCAATATTTCAGCTATATCAAGACGAGGACAAGTTTGTTAATAATCACTTTGGGGTATGAAAAGGGTCGTGGGACGGGAAATTCTGACTGCCACTGGGAAAGTAGGGTGAAATCGAAAGGGGCGGGGAACTTAGCCTTGTAGCCAATCACCTACGGACAACTCAAAAAAGCGCTTGCTACATGGGTTCTTTAACGTGCAGGAAGAGTGGCATTTCTTCCAACACGTGAACCTGAGTTTACATCCTATCCGAAAGATGGGTTGTGTATTTATTCATCCTGCACAACTACTGACATCCAGTTTTGTAGGGGTTGTACCATGCAGCCTGGTAAACTGGGTCCTATTTCTTTATCTCGGGGTTGAACGCAATGTATAACAAGTATACATTAAAAAATGCCAAATCCATCGGCGAATAAATAGATGATGAATAACAAAAAATTATATCATTTTTAGTACTACAAAATGTTTTTGGGTAGTGCCTAGTAAGTAAACAGAATTTTAATCCTTCGAGTGAACATTTTAAACAGACCAAAATTAGAACAAACAAAAAATGTATTAATCATGACAGGGTATTCAAAGCTCCGTTGTTTATGCATAAAACGAAAAATCTGAAGAATTTGGGCCCTATACCAACAACAAAGGGAAGCGATAGAAATACAATGTACATATTCTACCTATAAACTGAGTCCACATAGCAACTTTTCTATTCTAGTATTTTGTCGGGTGTATTGAAATTTTTAAGGTGGTCATTTCACGCATATTAAATTGGTCATTCCTCTTTTTCTATTTCGACATGAGTGTTTCAGATGTTAATGCTTCCTTAAATATCAGCTGCTGCTTTGCAGTGTCCTCATGTACTATTGTTCGACAGATAAGTCGCTGATTGTCTCGCTAAAACTTCTACATGTCAATTAGGAATATTAGTATCTTTTGAGAAAATTTCGTTGAGAAGACCGAGTCACGTGATAAATTGCACTGTCGATGCATTTTGTGGAAATTCAGCGAAGCACAGGAGCTTGTACCAAATCTACAACCGATCCCATAGGCCTAAATTAGAAACAACTGTCAACTGTCAGGCAGGAAAAAATCAGTTTTCTACTATTATGAAGGACGCAAAAATACGAAAAGAAAAATCAGTGCCTCGTCACAAAGACAGCCGCACAAATCATAAGAAAGGGCTTCACAAGTTATATATGTAACTTCAAGTTTAAATATCATGTTAAATGTATTAGGCATATTTCACAAAAAACATGAAAATTTCAATATCTAAATTTCGGAAATTTTATTCAGAACTAAGGGCTATCTCCCTCGTGCAGTTCTATCCTAGCTGCTTTTGACTTCCCGTTTAGATCATAATGACTAGTTGTTCTGCATCAGTTTTGTACAATTTTCATTCTTTTCTTAATGTTTAATTTCATCTGCACGAAGAAAACATAAGTTGCCGAAATGTGCATCCCCAGAAACGAAACTACATTGTAAATTTAAGTGCTTTTTGGAATTAAGTTATTACTACTGGTTCGAAGCTTCTGTTGGTGGGCTATTAATACCCGAGGCTATTCAAAAACCCATTAGTCAGTACTTTAAGGCTAGCCAGAAAGCATATTAATTTGGATACTTGAAACATTTCTGTTTAATTTTGTTTAGTGCGAATGGGTATATTCCTGGTACAAAACTCTGTCCTTAATTTAATAATGAAGGGATATGAATTTAATGCATATGAGACATAATCTCTACAAATACATGGTAAAACAAAGATATGGAACAACGCTTTTATTGTTGTTTTTACATCTTGAAGTCACCATTGGCCTTCAACAATGAACATTACTCATACCTTATAGCAAGTTCAAGATGGCCCCTAGCACCGTTTTGAGCGAAATTCATTGCTTATTGCTGAGCAACGCTACATCCATGTCTTTTTTCCTTTGATCCACGGGATCGTCAACAAACGTAAACTGAACTGGCAAATATTTTACGAGAGGATATGGAGTAAATGAACACGAGACCATAACAGATATGTTAATTCCAACTGCAATAATTTTAATGAGCTGTATGGCCATTTCGGAAATTAATTCATGTTCATTTACTCCATATCCTTTCGTGAAATATATACTGGTGGCTCCATCAAATAGCAATAGGTTCATCAAACGAACGGACAATAATATTATCTATTTTATGTAATTTCAACTGATGCAGTCTATCCGGGAGAAAGGGCAGATGTTGTTTTGATCACTGCATATAGCATTCTTCGGGCTAACATCAGCAATAAAATGATATACTTAAGAATGGAAATATTATTTCTGTACCTTACATGAAATGGAGAGCCAAGAAATCAGACAGACCTCCTCTATTAACAAGTAAATCTTGATTCCAAAAATAAAATTTTGATTCAGGACATTTACTGGGAAGGTCAAATCATATATGGTCATATATCAGATTGGGAGTCCATAAACATCCTGGTCGCAAGCGACGCTAACGCAGCATGATACGACCACAGCATCTCTGTTTATTTTCAAAAGGAATCCATTGCAAAAATGCATCAAAATCGGACTAAAAATAAAAAATAATTTTTTTTGAAAATCGAACACTGAAATTTGAACAAGTGTAATTCAAAATGTAAAGAGCTTGATACAGTAATTAAATAGACACAATAGAGAGCTTGACTCAGTAATTACCTGCAAACAACCTAAGGAAAATAAAAATTAACTCTTATAATTCCTTATATCAGAAGTCCATTATTATATGTATCGGAAATGGTAAAAGGTATGTCAACAATATACAGAAAGCTTTTATCAAGAGGAATCCAAAAAAAAAAATCCCATCGAAATCCGATGAAAAATTAAGATTTCACATATTTCAAAAAAATGCAATTTTGGCCCCTTTGACCCCTTGTATAAATCCTTTGACATACTGCTGAGAGCTTTCATCAAGAAGAATAAAAAAAACAAAAAAAAACATCGAAATCGAATGAAAAAATAAAAATTTTAGGTAATCTGCAAATTTGCAATTTTGTCCCCATTTTGCCCCTCATAGCTCGGAAAAGAAACGAATTGTCAAAAATCTGATGGTGCATCTCTGTTTATTTTCAAAAGGAATCCATTGCAAAAATGCATCAAAATCGGACTAAAAATAAATAAAATAATTTTTTTGAAAATCACCCCTTTTGGGTCCCATTTATATCCTGAAAGGTACATGCCACGTAAAATCCGTTGACATATCACTGATAGGAAATTTAATTGGGAACACACCGAAAGACACCTCATCAAAATCCAATAAATAATAAATATTCTACAGCCAAATATGTGAAAACGCGCAATTTTGCACTTTTTGGCCTCTTTTTAAAAAAACGGCCAAAATAACCAAAACCCATCTCAGCCTTCCTTTTGTGCCAAGGAACACTGTGGTAAAATTTCATAAGGATTGGTCAACTGGAACATAAGTTATTGACCAAAAACAACAGTGTCTACAGACGACGACGACGCTGGACGACAACGACGACAACGACGACAACGACGATGACGACGACAGCGCCATACCACTATACGACCTCAAATTTTTTGCGGTCGTATATTAAAGATTTCACATATTTCTAATAATTGCAATTTTGGCCCTTTTAACCCTTATAGCTCGGAAATGATAAGAGCTACGCCAAATACGTTGCATATTGCTGAAAGCTTACAATGAGAGGAATCCAAAGAAAAACATCCCATTAAAATATGATGAAAAATAAGGATTTCACATATTTAATTTTGGCCCCGTAGACCCCCCCTTTTAGCTCGGAAACTGTAAGAGATACGTCAAATCTGTTGGTATACTACTAAAAGCTTGCAATGAGAGGAATCCAAAGAAAAAAAATCCCATCAAAATCTGATGTAAAATAAAAATTTCACATATTTCTATAAATTTACAATTTTGGCCCCTTGTACCTGTTATACCTCAGAAACACTAAGAGCTGTGCCACATCTGTTGACATATTACTGAAAGCCTACAATGAGAGAAATCTAAAGAAAAAAATCCCATTGAAATCAGATGAAAAATAAAATTTTAGTAATCCGCATGTTTGCAATTTTGGTCCCGTTTTGGCCCCTCATAGCTTGGAAAGGATACAAGTTATACAAAATCTGATGGAGCAAGGCTACATTGTGTGTATGTTAATTTGTCGTAAGGAATCCATTGCAAAAACTGCATCAATTTTTTTTTAAATTCGCCCCTTTTGGGCCCCATTTATCTCGTGAACGGTATATGCCACATAAAATCCGTTGGCATATTACAGATAGTAAATTTTCTAAGGAGTACACTGAAAGAAACGCCATCAAAATCTGATAAATGCTAAACATTCTACAGTCAAATATATGAAAACACCCAATTTAATCCTTTGTGGCCCCTAATTCTGAAATGGGTGGAGCCACAAACTAAAGGGAAAAAGGGTCCGCAAGAATGTGCCAAGAAACATCATACTAAAATTTGAAAACAATCCGTCAACTAAAACCAAAGTTATGCTGTCAACAGACACGAAATTACCTAACTTAACCTTTTTTGCCTCTTTTGCCCATTTTTCTGAAACGGGCGGGGCAAGAAACACGAAATTAAAACCTGGGCTAAAATCTGATAACAATCCGTCCACTAGAACTAAAGTTATGCTGTCCACAGACGCCGACGCCAGCGCCATACCATAATACGACCACAAAATTTTTGCGGTCGTATAAAAATAGTCAAAAAGAAGTACTCATTACCAAAAATATCGAAATAGGAAGTCAAATCCAGTACTAAGGATTAAAATCAATTTCAGTGTATTTACAAATGTAGGCATTTGAGGAGGTCGTCACTAGAATAATCGCAATTATCGCAGACCCTTCGTACACCCTTGTCACAAATTCCTAGCTACATGTACCAAGTATCATTTAATTACAATTATTTATTTTCGCAAACATTGGCAGAAAACAATTACCGTTTATCTATTTTCCTTAATGGAAACCATTTGATCAGTAATATTGTAATGGGAACTGCACAACAGTATGTACAATGTACATCCATCCGTGCATTTTTGTTTTGAAAAAGGAAAAAAAGATCCCAAAAGTAATTATGCATGGTTTACCAGACATATGGACAGATGCAATGTCAGATTGACTGTTGTCCAACTTTAAATCTAGTATAAAATAAGTATATGCAGACATTTTTGACAACCGCTGCAAAAAAATACATTGGAAGAAAGATACGAAGAAACGTAGGAAAAACACAATGTGATATACAAGACTTAGTTTAGGACGATTAAATCCCCCAATCACTTTCTCGTAGTAAATGTAAAAACTAGGACTATTGCATTGTTTAAAAGCATTCACATGACATACGACAGTCTGTGTCTATTCTGTAGGTATAAACTTATGATTTTGAAGTCATGAGTTGACACAAGAATGACTTTCAAAAAAATAAGATTTTACTTCATGACTGATTAAATCATGAGATATCTTTTATGAAAATAAGAAATTCCATTTTTGCTTGTAAAACTTGTAATAGTAACACCACTGTTTAGATATTATTGAGTTTACATCCACTCCGACATTCTATTGGTGGTTGCTATCAGTAAATCCATCTTGTTATCAATGGTATTTCTTCGTCGTTTCTTTTTTTTCTGTGCTAAATATACAGAAAACAATAACACTTGGTATTGATCCTAGCGTTCTTTACTGACCTAAATTATTGAATTACATAAAAATTTGTTTCATAACACTGTTTTTTAAAAACTTCTTTACTTCGTATGCCAATATTCTGATCAAATATGACAATCACTTACACAACGTGTGACACTAAAAAATGAGCGATATGAATAAAAATTATTGATGCCGTTTTTGGCATGATATTAAGCCAGCATTCTTTTCAAAACAACCCGAGGCTATAATTTTCTATCGTAAAAAACTTATTTGTGCAATAGAATACAGCAACAAACAGTATATAGTTATAAACATATGCTAGGGACTAGGGACCAACTATATGCGCCAAAGTTATCTTCGAGATGATTTATGGAAAAACTAAACACACAGAACCAAACAAGCTTACGAATATGGATATAATATGGATACTCTACAAACAATAAGTGACAAAAAGCACGGTGGTGTTATTTTTTTTTTCTTTGTTTTTTCATTTCATTTTGATATTCAATCAAAGTAATGTACAATTACAATTACGTAGGAACTTGTGAAATAGAGAGAAATAATGCATACAGTGAAACAAACAATGCAAATTAGAGTAGTGTGACCTATATATGGATCAATGTTGTTTGCCTGATTTATTTTTTTATTTTGTCGACAAACAGGCCAGCAGCATTAGGCATGAAGTATTTGCCATCACACGAAATTGAGTATAAAAGTCTTATCAATAGAAATCAATCACGAACAAATGTTTTATAAAAGGGTATCATAAATCTATAATTGTATAGTTTATTCTAGGTTTATTTCTAAGAATTTGCGGATAAAACTGAGTACGTAAAAGTTAAAGAGAACACAAAGTACGCAATACATTTGATTTTTTATGTCCATCCAATAATATTTCAAATATACTGAGGACAAGATCAATTTTTACTTAAGCAAGCAAAGTTCATATACAAAGAGAGATCATTTTAATTTACCGGCTAGTTTCATTCTTATAACTATATCAAATACCATGAAACATTAATCCTATCGGGTTAAAAATAAACATTGTAGTTGTAAATGTTTGTTTGGTGTGTGTGTGTCGTAGTTTAGTGATGAATCAATGAATCGTGAGTTATAAGCAATGAATTGTGAGTTATAAGCAATACTTCCCCACAATCACCGTTATGAATCATCTCTTAATTCAGATGTACATCTTCGTACTTATCAATCCAGAAAGTTTAAGCTCGCTATTGACAACTGTACGTCGCTGTAGTCATACTTCAAAGTCTTTGCGCTCGTGACTAATAATCTCTGTGCTTACAGTCATACTCATGAGTACCCATGGATATAAATCTATACCAACAGTCATAAGTGTCACTGTTATAAGTCTATGTCCGCAGGTAATAGATCTCACTCAAGTAAGGGTCATAAATTTACGAGTCAACATTATATTGGTTTAATATATATAATCACAATTATAGGTCTTCATAGTCACAGTTATAACGAACTGTTCTATGCTATAAGTCATTGTACGATAGTCATGAATCTCTGTGTAATCAGTTGTACAACTTTGCAATATATATCACAGTTATTAGTCTTACATTAGTGAACTGTACTTGTCCCTAAGCGAATATCTCATATATCCCATGAAAACAATATCATACTTTTGAATTTCGACATTTTATATTTTTTGTAATTTCAAAATGTGATTCTGATCTCCTGTTTATAGTGCCCACATTTCACTTTTTTATGATGCCAAGTTGTCTTGCAATTTACTTAATTGTTTATATGTTATGATAGTCTTCTATTAGTCTTTTTGTCGGGCGACAGATCATTATATAGAGGTTGTAAGAACACTTTGTCATTAACTTCATGTTTTCATGCACCCATCAGTGAAGCAAATATGTATGCAGCGTCGTTCGGCATTTAGCGACAAATTCCCCCAAAACTGGTGCCAGGAACCTTGAACTTTGTATGAGGTATAAGCCAAGCTCATTGTCAAATGTTCAAGATGAAGAAAACAATACAAGTTACATTGTTTGCTTTTGCCATGAATGTGTAGAGACTTTACATAAAATTATTTCATTGTAACTTCTGAGTGTTATCACCATACTCAGAGTTGTTTACTTACTTCTCAGTCAGAAATACCTGTATTTTAAGTTAAAATTTATGTAACCCTATTTATAAGTCTGCCTCCTTATTAACTAGTCTCCGTACTCACAACCCTTAGACTAAGCACAATTAGAAACGTACACTGGCAAGTCCTTGTACTCAAAAGTCACTCTTTCTGTTAGCATTGTTGTGAGCTTCTGTGGTCAAAGTCACAGGGTATAAAATTAAGTAACCATTAAAAGTCTGCATACTAAGATTAATATCTCTGTAATACTCATCCGCGTTCCATGAGGAGTACGTGGAGTTTATTGACAAGTTTGTAACATTAGTGATATGTCTATAATCTCATTTTATTCCATAGTTTCCGTATTAACCGATATGCGATTTTAAAACTATTTTCACACTCTTGCTGTATTGTTGACAAGGACTAATTAAATTTTGGCTATATCCGAGACGGAAAATCAGTAAGTAATATCTGTTGGTTAAATATGGACTATTCTAAAAGGCTTCTCTCTCACTCCCATCCCCTCAACAAAGATCACCGTGAATCATGGAACAAATGTCAGGCGGATTACGTTAGTGTTATTCATTTAAGATCAAACAATAATAGTTTGTCTCCTGCAAAGATAATACATAACATCCTAATCGATGTGTATAAAGAATATTATTTTTTGTTTGTAACACTAGACTCTGCATGATACTCGGATGTTGTTTCAAGTGCATTTTCTTAAGAAATTATCAAGTTTCAGTTAAAGATACTGAACTTAATATTCATATTAGAGCCGAAGACAGTATTTTAGTCGAAAACCCCTTTTTACATAGGTAAATGAGGATAAAAACAAAATTATCAAACAGAATTTTCAAGAGTCGAAATCAAAAGGTAAAAAAGACAAATTGCAGGTAGGTGCAAAATCACTAGAAATCTTGCCAACTGCATTGGTCCTGACCTAGTACTGGTTTTCGAAAAGAAATGGTGGGTAAAGCCAGTTTTTATGGCGCGCCATCCGCTCCCCTTTTCCAATGCGGCGGTGTCCGATAGGAGCTCGTCAGCAATTACAATTCAAAAGTCATAGACAATAAGAAAATATTCACAGTAAATATAAAAAAATAATATATCCGCTTTCAAAATATTTGAGTTTACACAAGTTGGTAAAACTTAATGATATCTAACAGCTTTGTCGTAATTTTAACCTGACAAAGTATACCCTTAAATCAAGCATATAATAAATCCGCCACATAGATAATATCCGCAACAGTGGTGCATAGCTCTTCCTCGGGCTTAGGTATCGTGATGATAATATGATAGAGGAAGAGAAATGCACCACAGTTTCAATCATGTTGTCTGATAATTTTGCTTACCGATTTCAAACTATCAATCCTAGTTAAGATTTCTTTTTTATTTAAAAGGCATGAATTTACCTCTGACATACTAGGGTACTGAACAAAAGTTATTTGTTCACAATCTGTACTTGTATACAGTGGGACAAACATGGCAAAGGTTACCAAGAACGTTTTAAAAACACATTGAACTTAAAAAGATATGCCAAAAGAAAAATGCCTTTTCGTGAACTGTTTTGGTACAAATTGCGAGTTATCGAACTGTTTACATTTTTGTGTTAATATGTCACAGATGTTTTGTATAACTACACACATTCTTGCATCTAATTTTACAACATGAACTAGGAACACTGAATACAACATGATTTGTACTATTACATATTAAAGATGCTAACTATTAAAAAGGATGTCTATTGGCTGTCTTTTGATATCCGTACAATATACTGTAATTGTCCTAATGGAAATGCATGAATAAGGTTTCAATATTTATTTTCTTTCACATATTTCAGTTTATGGATTTTCGAATGTTTTGGTTTGAAATTCGCTGTAGAGACAACATAAGTTGTCGAAATGCGCATATGCAGAAACTAAATCCACAGTAACATCGGTATTTTGTTATTTATTACCACCGGACTGATGCCACTGCTGGTGGACCGTTAGTCACCGAGAGTTTTCACCAGCTCAGTTGGCAGTACTTCGATGATGGCCCGAAAACCGATTCTATTTGAAAATTTGCGATAAAGAAATTTGAGAAAATTTTGTTAAAATCTAAGGAGTATCTTCCTCAAGCGTAGCTCTGTTCTTAGATGATTTTTGGCTTCTCTTTTTAGATCCTATTGGTAATTTGTTGTCTTTAAGCTTTACACATATTTCGGTTTAAAGATTTCCAAATGTTTTTGTTTTATCTGCACTTAAGGATGTAATAAGGTGAAAATAAATAAATCTACGATTTTAAATTGATACGATACCCTAAATGGAAAGAACATTGCTAAAGGAATAAAAACAGCTAAAATATTGATGGGTTATGGGTCTTGTTTTCAAGATACTTAACATTTTATAAAATGGTGGCAAAGGCTCTCTTGGAGATTTACCTTAGTATAGCATGGATACATTATTGATTTGTTTTACGTGGAAGGAAAATCTACAATCTAATAAAATCTTGCCTACTGACTTAAAATGAGCTTCTGAAGACATTGAAGACCAGACAAATGGGTGTAATGGGACAAAATATTTTACATAGTAATAACGGATAAAATCAGAGAAATCCGAATGACTTTCACAAATTTCAAAAACCTCACCGTACTACATCCTTAAGAGGCATAAGTTGTCGAAATACGCATATACAGAAACTAAATGCACAGTATCATCGGCATTTTGTTATTTATTTACAAAACTTTGTTCAGTAGTTGACTTTAGTTCCAGAAAAAAGTTCCCTATTATGTTACTTTCTTTAGTACACTATTGTTATTTTCACTTTCCTTCTTCTAGACAGGATAAACTAAACATTTTTTCCTCTATTCTCGCTTTTCGTCAACCGGGATCAACTCCGTGTCAGGCTTTTGTAGGACGGTATCTTTGATTTTGAAGATATTCCCCTTAGCTCCTTACAACATAACTAATAAGTAATAAATACGACTTACTTGTCAGTCAAATCAAATATATATTGATGGAAATTCACTAAGGTTTCAAAATAACTTTGTGTTCTATTTTTCTTAGTACTTTCATTTAGGCCAGGTATCCTGCAAATGCCAAATAAAGGGCTACGCCGAGCGCAGCATGATACGACCGCAGCATGTCATCCACTGAAATTTGAAAAAGTGTAATTTAAAGTGTGTATGGACATACTAAAGAGTTTGACACAATAATAAGATGGGCGCAATAAGGAGATTGACCCAGAAAATAGCTGGACACAAACTAGGGAAAATAAAAATTAGCCCGTATGACTCCTATGATTTCTCTTTGACCCTTTATAGGTAAGAAACGGTAAGAGCTACGCCCAATCCATTGACATACTGCTGAAGCTTATACAAAGAGGAATCCAAAGAAAAAAAAATCCCATCAAAATGTGATCAAAAATAAAATTGCATATTATTTTAAAAAAATGCAATTTTGGCCCCTTCGACCCCTTATAGCCAGGAAACGGTAAGAGCTACGCCAAATCCGTTTAGATACCACTGAGGGCTTATATCAAGAGGAATCCAAAGAAAAAAATCTCATCGAAATGCGATGAAAAATAAAAATTTTAGGTAATCTTCAAATTTGGAGTTTTGGCCCCTTTGAACCCTTATATCTCGAAAAAGGTAGGAACTACGCCAAATCCTTTGACATTTTACTGAAAGCTTGTATCAAGAGGAATCCAAAGAAAAAACCCCAGCGAAATCCGATGAAAAATAAAAATTTAAGGTAATCTGCAAATTTGCAGTTTTGGCCCTTTTGAACCCTTATAACTCGGAAACAGTTAGAGCTACGCCAAATCAGTTGACGTACTACTGAAAGCTTACATCAAGAGGAATCCAAAGAAAAAAATCCCATCGAAATCCGATGAAAATAACATCTAGTTATCTGTAAATTTACGGCCCCTCATAGCTGGGTAAGGAAACAAGTTACCAAATATCTAATAGTAGAGCGCGATGTAAATTTTTCATAAGGATTCCTTTGGAAAAAATTACATCAAAATCGGACTAAAAATTAAAAATTAAGATAAAAGAAATTTTTGATATTCGCCCCTTTTGAGCCCCATTTATCTCGTGAACGGTACATTCCACGTGAAATCCGTTGCCTTACAACATATTGGAAATTTTATAAGTAGTTTACTGAAAGAAACGCCATCAAAATCCGATAAATAATAACAAGAGCATGTCGCCGAAGGCAGCCAAATATACCCCCGGCCCCCTCTCATTGAACCCTGAATCGATATGGTCAGTGCAAAATTAAGTTGGTGTGGACACAATACAGGTGTGGACACAGTACAAGTGTGGACACAATACAAGTATGGACACAATGATATAATCTTCAAGAAAGAAATTTTCACAAGGGTTCCAATGAAAACATTCTGTCTAAATCAGACAAATATGAAATTCCCCCTTTTTTCAGCCTATTTGACATTTTACACATCTACATATAGTGTTCTTCCTTTGTCTAAAGTTTCATCAAAATCCTTCAAGTGGATTAAGAGGAGTTGTGTGTATGAGGTAACCCATACATAGGGAATCAATGAAAACTCGAAGTCGAATTATCTCCCCCTCCTGGTTTCTGACAATAATTATATTCCTTCATGCACATCTCCATATAGTGTTCTTACTTTGTGTAAAGTTTCATTAAATTCCTTCAAGTGGTTTAAGAGGAGTTGCGCTTACAAGGTAACCCATACATGGGGAATCAATGAAAAGTCAAAGTCCAATTATCTCCCCTTCCTGGTTTTGGACAATAATTATATTCCTTCATGCACATCTCAATATAGTGTCCTTCTTTTGTGTAAAGTTTCATCAAAATCCTTCAAGCGGTTTAAGAGGAGTTGCGCTTACGAGAAGTGAGGACAGACGGACGGACAGACAGACGGACAGACAGACAGACAGAAACTTTGTTTGCGGGGGGATAAAGATTCTATAGTCATATATGTGAAAAACAACCAATTTAACCCCTTATGGCCCCTTTTTCTTAAACGGGCGGGGCCATGAACATAAAATTATGACCTGGGCTAAAGCATGTGCCAAGAAACATCATGCTAAAATTTGAAAATGATCCGTTCACTGTAACCAAAGTTACGCTGTCCACATATATAAAAATACCAAATTTTACCACATTTTGGCCCCTTTTTCTAAAACGGGTAGGGCAACAAACCCGAAATTAAAACCTGGGCTTAACCCTCATACTGAAATTTGAAGATGATCCACAGAGGCCGACGCCGACGCCTGCGCCATAACATAATACGACCGCAAAATTTTTGCGGTCGTATAAAAATATTGAAAATGTAGATTTCTCTCCGTTTTGCCTTTGTTGTGACACCGTCAGAAAAGGGAGATAACTGCTACAAAAATAGCTAAATTAATACATGGAGGCTTACGAAAATAGCGAATATGTTTGATTTTGTTTCTACTGTTTGATTTTCTGATAAAACCGAAGAAAAAGTCTATTTAGATCACTTGACGAGTAAACTTATACAATGTCTAAATACGAAATTGAATACACAAGTCCCAAAAATGTATAATCGTCTTTCGGTATTACAGAAAACAGCTTATTTCAATTCATTGGCTACCTTCATTCTATTTTTTCTGTATAGAAAGACATTTTTCATTATTTCGGCGGAACAATAAAGACATAAGACTTGAAATTTGAATAGATATAGTATGTAGTTAAAATATGAAAACAAAAGTTTTCACTAGGTATAAAAGAGAATAACAAGATACATGTTTATGGAAAATCGGCCTGAAAACTACTCGCATTAGATAGTTACTACAAATAATTTGCGCCAATGGCTGGATATTGATATATTGACAAATCATGCAACTTGAACACAAGCAATATCCATGTTTGGTATCTAATATCGTCTGGTAGGTATATTTTTTGTTTTTATTATCGTTGAGTTTTTTAAGCTAGAATGTCTGTCAGTTTATACCAGTTCGTGTATATATTTTTCAGCCTAGAACAAAAAAACAAAATTCCGAATTTACAGTGAATTCAGTTCATGCATATGCAAATTTCGACAACTAATGTCTCCTCAGGACAGATCAAATCAAAACATTTTGAAATCCATAAACCTTAATATGTGTACAATTGATTTTTTTAGGTAATATATTTTTTAACAATGCATCATTGACCTTGCCAACAGAGAGATCAGTATTGAATTGAAGCAGGAACGAAAATAGATAAAAGTATCAAAGATCCAGCTCAGGGAATTTCTTTGCTACTTTTGACATTGCAAAAAAAGATAATTTCTGATGTTGTATTTTATAACTAATATCAACCAAGAAAACTGCTAATTGTTAATAAATCTAAACATAATAAAACTGCGTTACAGAATCATGTCTAATATTAACCAGATATCTCAGAGAATGATTCATAATGTCACATGGTACAGCAAAGTTTAGAAATGATGAAATATCATGCAAAATATGACATTGCTGTAGCAAAGATGGTTGACAGTAGTTTAACAGTAAGTTTTTTTGATATTTATAATATTTTTCCAACATTTTAATCACAAGTAAAATTGTACGGTTAGGTGTGAGATTAAAATTCCACTCAGCAATCTTCTATTGAAAAATCAACAAAGTTCTTTACAATATTTGTTATGGTAAAACATGCAATGTCTTTCTCTTACAAGAACATATCTATACTTTCTGAAGTATAATTGTTAGACGAACTTTCTAGGGATTTATCTTTCCTTTAAGTCCAAATCAGCACTAAATATTAAATGTCAACACAAAATTTCCACTCTTCTAAAATTTCAAGTTTCGGTCAAAACTGTGATTCAAGATTCATTTTTTCATTTCCTTTTCACTAAGACCTTTCAAAAGAAATTACCCCTAAGTTGCTACCGGAGACTTCCACAGTGGAAGGGGAGGTTTGGCGCGCCAGAAATCAGGTTTATCTCACCATTTCTTTTGAAACACCTGTACCAAGTCAGGACCATAGGGCCTGTAAGTCTCGTACAATTTTGGTACTTCCGGGACCAAAAATTGTACCCGGAAGTTACATTTTAAACAAAGATATATGACGTTTCAAACAAAACTTTGAACGTCATAGTCCTCAGACGTCATGTTTCGGTGGGAAACGTTTTCGAACTGCCGGTTTATCGTGGATTCTCGTGAGTCACATGACGAGACTTAATGACCCTATTGTGGTTGACAATTTTCCTGTGGGTTTACACCTGTTTTATCCTTTTGCCCTTCGGATTGCGGCTCTTGACAATGAACTACAAACCATAATTAAAAAGGCTTCGAAGGACCAATATAACCTACATATCAAATAAAATCTACAGTCAAACATTCCGTACGGAGTTGAAACAGCTTAACATCTACAAAAACATAACAAGGCGTTAATGGATAACTTAAACAAAAAACGTTATTTCATTTCGAATCCCTGGTGTGAAAAAACTGACAATGGTATCTATTAAATTGGACAAACATGTGTTGTGTCCTGACCCGTGTACGAAATGGTGATTTTGTGTTTTTGGAACCATTTCCAGAATTACGAAGTGCATATATAGCAACGCATTAAAAAGTAGTAGACATTATATTTCATTGAAAGGAATATGCAATAAATTGACACTTTTAAGGTAATATTCCCCCAATACGGACTTTGAAATACTAGTTCCGATGATCAATGGGTTAAAATTCTGAAAGAAAGTTCCTTCACGGGACTTAAGCATCAAAATTAAGTATTTTCACATGATTTTCCTTAATGGGATAAGTTTTGCTTATTGTGGTCCAGCCCATTTCTGAAAAGGGGCAAAAAGGGCTAAATTGGGTGTTTTCATATTTTTATACGACCGCAAACATTTTTGCGGTCGTATATTGGTATGGTGCTTTCATCGTCGTCGTCGTCGTCGTTGTCGTGTGTAGACACTTTTGTTTTTGGTCAATAACTTTTGTTCCAGTAAATCAATCCTTATGAAATTTTAACATAATATTCTTTGGTACAAAAGAAAGGCTTGCAGTAGTTTTGGTTATTGTGACCCCACCCGTTTTTAAAAAAGGGGGCCAAAAAGGGTTAAATTGGGTGTTTTCACATATTTGTCTGTAGAAACTTTATTATTAATCGGATTTTGATGGGGTTTCTTTCAGTGCGCTCGGGAGGAAATTTCCAATCTGTAACATGCAACGGATTTCACATAGCATGTACTGTTCCCGAGATAAATGGGGCCCAAAAGGGGCGAATCCCAAAATTTTTGTTTTAATTTTTTGTCCGATTTTGATGCAGGTTTTTTCAATGGATTGCTCATGAATATTAACACAGCACTCTGCTATTAGATTCTTGACAACTTGTTTGCTTACCTAGCTTTGAGGGGCCAAACGAGGTCAAATTGCTAATTTGCAGATTACCTAACATTTTTATTTTTCATTGGATTTTGATGGGATATTTTTCTTTAGATTCCTCTTGATATAAGCTTTCAGTGTTATGTCAACGGATTTGTCGTAGTTCTTACCGTTTTTGAGCTATAAGCGGTCGAAGGGGCCAAAACTGCAAACTTGCAGATTACGTGAAATTGTTATTTTTACGTAGGATTTCGATGGGATTTTTTTCTTATGATTCCACTTGATATAAGCTTTCAGTAGTATGTCAATGGATTTGGTGTAGCTCTTGCCGTTTTTGAGCTATAGGGGTCAAAGAGGAACCATAAGGAGTCATATGGGCTAATTTTCATTTTCCCTAGTTTGTGTCCAGCAAATTACTGGGTCAATCCCCTTATTATGTCCATGCAATAATTGTGTCAAGCTCTTTAGTATGTCCACACTCGCTTTCAATTACACTTGTTCAAATTTCAGTGGTCTACATGCTGCGGTCGTATCATGCTGCGCTCGGCGTAGCGCTTTATTTGTTATTGTTATAGATTATTTATTAGATATTTAATTGTGATGTTTTTTTTTTTTAAATATGCTCCTGAGAAAATGTCCAATCTGTTTTATATCAACGGATTTCACATCCCATTTACTGTTAATGAGATAAATGAGGCTCAAAAGAGGCGAATTTTAATTCTTTTTTTTATCCGAATTTTATTCAGTTTTTTTTATTTGATTAGTTATGAAACATTAACAAAATACTTAACCATCAGATTTTTGATATATTCTTTTTTTTTATTTGAATTACTCTTATTGTAAGCTTTCAGTATTATGTCAACGGAAAGGGTCAATATTTTTTTTAATCTTTTAGATCGAGGGGCATTTTTTCCCTGTCTGTATGTCTGTCTGTCTGTCGTCTGTCCGTAACTTTACCCTGGCTCATATCTTCATTTTTGGCCTGTATATTGACCATCAAAAGCTGAACACCATTATGCAAAATTCACTAAGGTAAGGTCAAAGAGGTCCAAATCTAGATTTTGCTATAGCTTTTTAATTACAATTGCTAGAGGCTTGATATTTTATATGTCAATAAATCTAATGAAGCTTTGTACAAATCCAGCCCAAATAATTTGGGCCAGGTCAAAGGACATGGTTACTTAGTGTTAATTTGATAACTTTTACAAAACTTTAACATTAGAAAAAAGAAGGGAAACGGGGGATGTGTCAAAGAGACAACGACCCAAAGGGGAGTAATAACAACTCAAAGCCACCATAAGATCTACAATGAACGGTGAGGAAA
>MJUU01068006.1:8552-25814 GCA_002080025.1 Modiolus philippinarum | reverse complement strand
GTCCATCTTCATCAATGTATATAAACAGATCTAAGTACGAAGCTGAAGTAGGTGTGTCAGTAGTCTCTTTAATTTCAAGCTCATTTGGATAGATCTGGTATAAATATTCCTTGAATTTTTGATTATTAAGAGAAAGTAAGAAAAGAGAGAGGTCAGCTAAAGCGGCGCGCAGTTGGTTCCCATGGGAATCCCGCTTGTCTGTTGAAAAACGTGACCTCCAATTCGACAAAAAATAGTATCTATTAAAAATTCCAACATCTTGATTACGTCATTCTCCGTGTACTTCTTGTTTGACTCAGTGTGGTACTTTACAAAATATGTTTTGTCTTTCCCCACTACTAAGTAAGTGTATCTGCGTTCTCCGTTTTTAGTGCAGAAATATTGATGTATCAAATCAGAAATTATTGTTTTCAATTTATTGTGTGGAAGGATAGTATAAAGAATAGAAAAATCAACAGTTTGTACGCTGTGGCAATGGGTAAGACTGCTAGAGGATAGCTGTTCAAGATCTTTAGAATTTTTTTAGAATCCACATCTGATTGACGTCAAAATTAAATATAAAGAATCATTGCGGTCTGATTCTCTAAGTTTGTGGATAATCTCAAACTTTAAACAGAAAGACATATTGCAGGTTAAAACTTTTTTATTTCTCCATTGATAAGACATTTTTTGTTCACTCGACTTATCGCTAGTCAAACGATAATGTAGACGGAACAAGCCTCTGTAGACCAACAATGAATTCTGCATCAAGTCAATTTAAGTGTAGAATGGACTTTAATAAAGATGGTCATACGATCATGTGAAACACAGAGTAGGCTTAAACTGAATACTTCATCATTTTAATCCTTGTCTAAAACAGACGTCAAATGAGCCGTTGAAACGACTTTCTGTTTAACAAAAAGCGAATGAAAACAAAAAACATGAATTATCTTAGGCGTGGCCTTAAAAGACTTAACCCTAGCGAGTCATTTCAAAATATGTGAAAGAGAAAGAACTGTATCACAAATGTTATACTTAAACGAAATCACATTTTTTGACCATGACCAATTTAACTTGAGCCAGTAACGGAACAAAATTTTAGCCTTATACTGCATGTAACATGTGTATTAGGTAAAATCTGGACCGTTACAGACTTTAACCATAGCCATATGAAACAGAAAGAACTACTGTGTATTATGTAAATCTTAACCTTAACAAACTCTAATTATCCCACAAAGATATGACCGTGTGTGATACAAACGCAACAACAAAAGCAACAACTGTAGAGTAAAACTGAACTATTCATCCCCTGATAAATAAAAGTTATTTATTGTCTCATTTTTTTTCATCTGAGAGAGTTATATGACAAGAACTACTATAAGTTTAAACTAGATTTTGCAGTACTAACATGTGTCTTTGTCCAAGATGATGAACCACTCTCGTTAAAAGAGCTAAATTTGGGCATCTTCTCTCTTTTAGTTATGTTAAAAGATTTTAATATCATTTCACAATTTTATTTGATTGTTCTCTATGTACGAAAGCTACACAGATATTCTTATTCTGTCTATTTAATAAATTATGCATCAACTGTATTATCTCAAATCTTCTAGCCTGAGACATTTATACGACAAATGTAAAAAAAAAAGGAGGAACTACATGATGCTATGTATTATAGATTATGAAACCACCGAAAAAAATCTATGTGTCATCTAAAATATTTCATATTTGAGCTAGATATGCGACAAATGTATTATTGTAAGATGCACTGTGTTTTATCTCAAATCCTCTAGTCTTGGCCAACAATACTAAAAATGTAAAAGAGAAGGAATTACTGTATGTTAAAACGCTTATAAAAACTGTGAAAAAACTTTTTTTCATCAGTACTATGTATTATTGGTCGCTTCGTACAAAATGGGTCAAGTGCAATAAAATATTGTTTGATATAATTCTAAAATCTTTCCTATTCATGGATTCACGGAACAGTATTTAAATGTCGATGAATCAGAACTATTACATTTTGAATTAAAATGTTTCTAATTTTCACATTACCACCCAAATACACCATAAACACACAAAACAATACACAACACAGTTAAGTAGTACTAGTATATATAAAGTAACTTACCATGTGAAGTAACCAATACACGTGGCGCTGATTTTCATAACAACACAGAAGACTACCAGCATCTGTTTTTACTCTGTCAATATTATATAGTTGTTTGTAAGCAGATAATGCACTTCTATGTAGTCCAAGTCCATTGCAAGCAATACAAACTTGTGTTTCGTTTAAAGTCGATAAAAGTCTAGGTGAATCTCTATTTCCGTATAAAAATATTGTGCATAAGATGCTTATTGCTAGAAAAAAATTTAAAACTAATGATACTGTTGATTTCACAAATAAATGTTTTTGCCCGATTATATTCCTAAAGAAAATAGTTAAAAATTCACGTCTGGTTGGTGTTGTACGAGGCGTTGGCTTTCCCGCTGTTGATATATTAATACCGAAAGCCCAGATAACTTCCTCTCCTTTTCCATTTGCACAAGTAGAAATTTTTTCTCCGATTTGACTCACGTATCCTGTTTCTAAACAGGAACAGTTGTTAACACAGTAGTTGCAATTGTCGCTTGATGATGACGATGAAGAACGTGTAAGATCATTCATTTGTCTGCTTTCATGCAAATGGTGTAATGCATCTTCAGCTCCTTTTTCGCATGAAGCTTTGTCACTGAAAAGCATGTTGTGTTAAAAAATAAGATAATTCACTACATATCACACAGATCTAATCATTGTCTGTGAACAAATCAATACTACGAAAGCTAGACATTTTAATTTTTATACATCATTTTAACGAAAAAGGACGCGTTAAAATATATATTTAGGCTATTCTTAAAGATGTCCATGTATTGTCATTTCTATAAAATTCAATTTTGGTATATACATACATGAGTTTGAGAAATTTGATTAGTGGAGAAATAATCACAGGACCCACCCTATTTTTATAGATTGACTAGAAAACAGTATATCAGAAGTTTCTCTTATGATGCACGATTATTATGTATTCCTTGCACGGATAGTTATTTGTGGTGTACAACAAGACTTATAAGCTGGAGTTAGATATGAACTTGTTGAATCGCTTTTACGAGAATTTCATTGGTCGAGCGCCAAGTAATAACACATCACGCGTGATGTGTGCTATTTCTTTTTGTACGTTTCTATTGGACAACTTTGAAATCTCGTTTGTCGTGATTAACGTTACCTACCAACGGTGTTGTTATTTGAAACAAAAACAGCAATTCGGCACTAAATATTATGAAAATCATAAGAGAAATAGTTTTAACAGCTCGAAAGAATTGTATATCGCTGGATATCAACAATCGTTATGTTATTTCAAATATAATAAACTCGCCAAAGGCTCGTTTATTATATTTTGAAATTACATAACTCTAGTTGATATCCATCGATATACAAGTCTTTCTCGTTATTAAAACTATAAATATCGCATGTTACTAAAATAGTAGTGCATATCACATGTTTAGATAAATACTTGTAAAAACAACATCTCGTTTAATTCATATAAATGCAATTTTATATTTATACTCACTGCAATTATATTTTAAATGTATTATTTTACATATTACACTAGTATCTTACATTTAAATATTTAGACAACAGATAACAACGACCTACTCAGAGTTTCTGTAAATTAACAATATGAATATTGTCTGTGTATGAGGTCGATAAGATGCTATATCGACCTGGAAAAGCATACCGACCTCTGATTTCATCCTCGGTCAATATTCTTACACATCGTATCGACCTCATACTAAGACTATATTTGTAAAGTATATTTTTTCATATCATATGTATAGATGTTTAATAAATCACACATTTACATTTCGAAAAATCGTTTGTGTTGTATGTGTAAATATATTTGGAAAAAGGCAAAACTTTTTCTTATTTACTTCCTCGCAACAGCTCTGCTGCTTGCGAATAGGCTACTTAAACAAGGGTATGTTACCTAAAACTTAAATTTTTACCTTCGACATCACGATATCTTGGTTTCGGATATCTGTTTCATAGATGACAACAGATCTTTCCCTTCAACAACTTAATTAAGTTTGTTCTTTTGTAGTGGATTTGATTTCATTACCGGAACTTGTTGATTAACAGGAGATGCATTCTCTCTACCGTAGCAGTTGTTCTCATTTGTGGTTTTTAATTTGTTAAGCGTTGTTCATCTGTACGCGTCTCCCAATTTCTCATTTTCTGCGCCATACTCATATGATGAATTTTGTTTATCTGTGTTTACGATGTCGTCATTCACCTTGGAGTATTCTTTATATGACTGACGATTTGGTTCTTACATTTTTATATCAAATGATATCTTCGCTAGCCAGGGGTTACAATTAGCTCCTCTCCTTTTCACTCTTGGTACATCCTGAAGTCTCAAATCCGTGATTTTGATTGGTTGCAGTTAAACTTGGCTGCATCTAATCAGAATATATCGTAATAATAAACTTAAAATATTGTGTGCATTGATTTTTAAATTTTGCAAAATTCCCATGATTTTTTATTGTTTCTTTCGTTAGTTTAATATTTCTAAAATAGTCAAATTAAAAGATATAAAATAATTATACATAAGCTTTACAATAAATCATACTGAAACTATTACTTCATAGGGAGATAATTTGAAACTTGTATCTCAAAAACTGTGGCTCAATCTACCAAGGGTGAATAGGAGGGGAGCGAATTGCAAACCTTGACTGGCAATGATAATAAATTTGTGATGTTGCATAGTAATGTCCTACTAACAGTATAGTACTCCCTTCTTTTACATGTAAATATGAATAACAAAATACCCAAGTTGTTCATTTTGTTTCTGCATATGCGCATTTCGACATGTGGAGATAAAAATCAAAATTTATTTTATCCTCGATTTACCCATGCATTGCTCGAAGGACGAATGAACAAAGTATGTTTTAACCAATAATTTACAATATGCAATATAGAAAAAGCTTTCTCTCCAATCAAATTGAATTCTCATCAATTCATCACTTGTGTCACTTAGCTGCTGGACTTTACATTGAAATGCCAACTTATTGAAGGACTATACATTTGAACTTTAGAACTACCAATATAGGCTTATATACACAGGTAATCATGCATTAATTTCTGCAAATGAAATTATAACTGTGTGGCCTTTTCAATTATATAATATCAAATGTGACATGCTCTTAATTATCGTTCCGAACTGATATGACAAATCAAGTAAAAATATGGATATGGAACTGGATGGCAACCTGTAACAATCTCAGTAAATTCAAAAAGGTCTGTAGATAATCCTTAACAACCCCATGCTACAAGGACGAAAACAAACCCCTCTAAAAAGCAAGCAACATCTCCAATATTAAAATTAAATGGATCTTTGAGCTAATATGTAGGACAGCAACAAGCGTTGATCAATGTTTTTTCTGTATCTCCTCATAGTCAATGAAATATGGGCAAATAATTTTGCTTATGTCTGTTGTTGAAGTCCTGGATGCGCATAATAAACTGGTTCAACCCTACCAAAAAGGTCGATGCCACTTTCATTTAGTCCTTTTAGTACCATGCCAATGTTACAGTTGGAACTCGAGAGATCTATCCTTATTTCTTGCAACCCTTCCCTTCGATGATTATACAATGTGAACTCCAAACTAATGTATACATGTTAAATATCAACAGACGCAAAAAATATTATATGTTATTCGGGAATCTTCACAGGGGATACGGGTTCGTATTCCCTGCCTGTGTTTTATATCCCCTGAGCCGTCAGGCGAAGGGGATATAGGGAACAGACAGGGAATATGAACCCGTATCCCCTGTGAAGCCCGAATAACTTTTATATTCTGCTAGAAGCGCTATATTTTTTCTTTTAAAAGCGTTTAAAAATTGTGATTTTGCTACCACGGGGATACGGTCTCATATCCCCTGTCAAGGTAACCAATCAAATTGCAGGATTTACCTGGATATTTCACTTCAGCAGAATATAAGTCATTTCACACATATTTTTACAAACAATGTTGATTCTACAAGCAACATTCAAGTTTGCTGAAGAAAAAGATGACTCCGCTCTAAAACTTGTACTGGGAAAATATGATTAAACTGTGAACAACTGGAATAGGGAATATTGTTATATAACATTAGCATAAAGTTTGGCATTATCATTACACATCAATCAACGTAGTATTATGTTCGGTTATATACCCGAATTTTTATCATCACACATTGATATTGGTATCAAATTCGGCTACTTCGGATGTTTTATTTTTAAATATTATTGCTGATATCGAATACAAAGAAACCATCAATTATAGGTGTCTGTTTTTTGCTTTCTTAAGTCCATAAAGACGATATTCCAGTTAAAGTGTGATGTTTCAGTCTTTGAGCAAAGGTTTTGACTCGATGATTTCGGCTTTATATAAATACAAGAAAACAAAATCGAGAGATTTCAAATAACTTTGCTTGTTCACGTACAGCGATGATATGTAATAAATACATCCATCCCCAAATTAACAATTCATAAATGTTTCAGTGGAGAAGAACCTTTTGTATACTATCGATATAATTGCCAAATACCGCTAATGAGTTGTCATATTGCGTTTTCGGTTCAGAATTTTAGCATCACGCGTTTTTATTTGTTTCAGATAAGCCACCCCCTTCATACAGTTATATGTAGAAAAATCTTTCCGTTAAACCCTGGATATGTTTATCAGTCATGATAATTTTTTACAAATATCCAAATAAATGTGTTTCAACGTAGTGTTGCATGTCCTTTCCACTGTCTTATCTGTAATTTCAAAAAATGTTACCTTGGCTTCGTATGAATTCGGAAACACCAATAAACAACAATAATTTGTTTTATTTTTGTAGTTTTGGTTGGTTGTATGTTTTTTTTTTTAATTTCGGTAAACCTGTTTCCAGTGATGTAAACCTGGTTGCAATGATGTAAACGTAGTTAACCTAAGGTTTGATTAAAGAAAAGACGTTTACTTTTGGCATCCTGACATGCTGTTTACATAAGTAAGAAGTAAATGAAATATTATATGTTATTCGGGAATGTTCACAGGGGATACGGGTTCATATTCCCTGTCTGTGTTTTATATCCCCTGAGCCGTCAGGCGAAGGGGATTGTTTTAACATATTTGACTGTAGAATCTTTATTATTTATCGGATTTTGATGGGGTTTCTTTCAGTGTCTTCCTGAGGAAATTTCCAATCAGAAATATGCTAACGGATTTCGTGTGGCATGTACCGTTCACGAGATATATGGGGCCCAAAGGGGGCCAATTTCAAAAATTTAATTTTTTTATTTTTAGTCCGATTTTGATGCAGTTTTTTGCTGTTGATNTTCTTTTAAAAGCATTTAAAAATTGTAATTTTGCTACCACGGGGATACGGTCTCATATCCCCTGTCAAGGTAACCAATCAAATTGCAGGATTTACCTGGATATTTCACTTCTGCAGAATATATGATGCTATACGGATGATATACTGTGGTATATGAAATTGCTGATATACGAGATGGCAATATAAAGAAAGGACGTACGATTTTCGGCCGTTCAGTCATGTGTATATGATATCATTTGTAGAGCATAGAAGTAGAAAGTTATACGTCTGGAGAATAACAGGTACAATTATTGCAAGTGTGAGCCTCAATTTAGGATTTCATTTACGAATATGAGATATTAGCATGATCAATAATTATAACAAAACTATATACAATAGTGAAATATTAACCTTTTCCTATATACAATAGTGAAATATTAACCTTTTCCTATATACAGTAGTGAGATATTTACCTTTTCCTATATACAATAGTGAAATATTAACCTCTTCATGATTAACGTCGTGATTTTTGTCTCCGAACATTATTTTTATGTTGTAAAAAGCAATTATGTGATAGAAATTCAATGAATTTTCCAGTTCTAGATATTCAAGATGTGTATTCTAAAGCCGGGAAAACCAGAATAGTGTAACATGATGTGTCTCTTTTAATTAAGTACACATAAGGTAATGCAATTGTAAATGAGAATGCAATTTTCAGAACTAACTGTAAATGAATGGTTGGGATATTGACAATTTATTATTGATAATTTGTTTAAAAAAAAGCTTTTATGATCATATATCATCTACATGTGTGTATGGGAGGGGGGTCGGAAGGAGGAATAACAAAATACAAAAAATACCAAAGTTGCATAATAAACAGTATTTTTTTATGCTGTACACGTGTTTCAATGAGTAACCTCTGATCAGCAGCATGAGAATCGAAAACTTGGGTTAATGCAGCATAATGTCAAAATAAGTTGACAAACATCAGTTAATTTGGGTTCCATCAAAGATATTTTTTGTCACGGTGTAGATTGCAATCACAGTCCTCTTTATTGTTTTATATAAACAAATTGTTTGCACATAAATGCACAATATACACGTACATTTAAAATCTGCATAAATTCTGATGAAACTACTTGTATATGTTGTAAGATATATCCCACAAAATATATCGATTCTAAAACGATTGCTTTAAAATACCGGTGACGATAGTCACTGGAAATTTTGAAACATAATTAAAATTCTTGTTAAAGAACATGCCATGTAATTTTATTGTTTGTTTTATCCCCAGTCTTTTATTCAGAGTGTCACCAGTTTGTTTAGATTTGTTTGAAAATTATTTCTACATGTTGTGTTTTACATATACAACAGTAGTAAGCATAATTACTGATTAAAACCAAGCAATGAAACAACGCTTTTATTGTTGTTCTTCGTCTTGAATGCACAATGAGGCCTTCAACAATCGAACTTTAATCATACCTCATAGTAAGTTCAAGACGGCCCCTAGCAACGGTTTGGGCGGATCCGGAATTCATGGCTAGATGTCGAGCAACGCTACCTAGGATGCCTATTTACGAAAAAACTTAATCAAAGTTAAGATTTTAAGGCCCAAATACAAAGCATATCCATGAGCAGTTTAAGTATTGTGACTTTTTTCTGCAACTAGATTAAGATATCAGCGAATAAAAAACTAAGTATATTTAAGTATATTTTTCATTTTATCATTTCCACAAATTGCGATCAAATTAGCGGTGATACATCTAAGCCTAACTTCTTTCCTTAAAATGACTTAAAATCTGAATTGGACGTCACATTTGTTTGCAACTTCAGCGATAGAAATGTTAACATGCAAAAGTATTTTATTACTACAAATACAATGATTTGGGAAGCTGATAGCGTTATCAAGCTGCTGTTTTGACTATTTTGCTTGCCCCATCCGAAAAGATTGGTTAAGAATTAAATTTGCAAAGTGGAGTAAAATTTGACTTATAATTACAACAGTTGTGGATATCCGATAAAAATTAGGGAGCTTTAGATTTATATTCAAAATTTCTCACCCTGCTTCAGCCATGGTATCAAAACTACGATGAATAATTACGACACAAGTAAACAAAACAACAGTGAAATCAGTTTCAATCCTCATTCCACATATTTTTGGACTTTCCATGTTTTACTATCGTCATAATATATGGCTTGCTTCTTTTCTACTACAAAGTCGTCCACATTTTAATAGATTCCAAACATTGTAATTTAGATAAATCCACAAAAAGTCATTTTCATCTATACTTTCTCTGATATTGATTTTCGCCATATTTCGATGTTTTTCTTCAGAATTTAATAACAATTCAAACTGAGAACGCATGTTCTATTCCGAGGCTGCGATAAGTTATTGGTAAACACGGTTTTTCCGTGATGTTTCTAAGTTATTAATTGATTAGTCCATTTATCAAAAAATTATCATAAATTATTGAAAGCAAGTGACAGTGAATGTCTATCAAACATCGAAAAAGAAGTCGTTTGTGTTTTTTTTTAATTCTAATTATGATCTTGTGAACGTAGCTCCTAAATCGACCCTCTGTTTGTGCAACATTGCCGCATTAATTAATTAATGACGTCATTCCATTGTTGACGATTTTTTTACTACATAGTGTATGAATTACCTCCCTTTTCGGATTTGCACTGTCCTTATCAGAAATATACCACTAAAATAGAGAAAACAACATATTTCTTTCAAATGTTATCCTTATGGTGTTTGAATATCATTTCATTAATATACAGAACTGATCAATATTGAAAAAATTAACCCTCAAATGTTCCAGTGATGTTGACTTAAACTATAATATCCTCAGTAGCATCTGTAGGCTCAGAAAACAATCTCAATATACAGAATAGTAATTATATATGAAATGTATTAGATGAATTAGTAATTTGATAAAATCAATAAGATTCTATTTTACTTACCTTTAAAAGATTATTGAATGTTTACATTTTATCGAGCACTGGTTGTTGACCTACAATATTTTTAAAAATAGAAGATACTAAAAAGGAAAACGCAATTGTATTTTTGTCCATTTAAATGATATCCATTTGGATTGTGGTCAGTGGTTATGGTGAAATATATCCCATTGTTGCATTAGTTGTCTATTTTTATATTATTTTCATTTTTCAAAGAGAATTTCATTACCATTTTGCGGAAACCTGTAAACTGTTTATCGATCCAGCACATGTTAAGTAGAGTGTGGCCGAGGGATAATTTACACAGGATCTTAGGAAAGCATAAATATCATTTTTTTATTTCTGGTTTAGTTCGTTCGATTATATTGTATATAGTTTACTCTTTAGGGACGTTTTGCGAGGTATATTGGTTACAGTATTCTTCGACTAAACTGTAAATTTAAGATGTTTATTTATAGGAAATTGGAAAGCCCTTTGAACCCCAGTAAATAATGTCAGCTGATAGTTGAACCCGCATAATATATGTTATTATTTGGATTTTCCAGAAATTTTAAAATCATGATTTCGAGATGTACCGAAACAACAGATTTCAACTTGAGACTTGAGACACAATACTGAACCAAAAACTTGCAATGGAGGTATTTCTCAAAACACCAGTGTCTAATATAATGGTAATTCTGTACATTGTGTAATGAAATTATCATAACCTAGAAAATATTTTTGCCAATATTTGGAATATTTTCTTTGGATGCGTCATCATGAATTTATTGGATATTGTTGATTAAAAAAACAACTTGTGTAGTATTTCAGATCAATACAGTGTAGTAATAAGGATAACATTGTGTTATTCTGTGAAGATATATTTCTAATGAATCCATCATTGTAACGTTTTGAGTGGATGACGTCGCAATTTGTAGGGTACAAGTTAAACTATACAAGGTCATGCGTTTTGGCGTATAAGGCAAAACAACTGTTAATAATATTTAATAGTAGTAGCCATATATCTATTTTATACTACCACGTGCCGACTTATTGACTGGGTTTGAGGGGAATAGTAAGATTATTTTCCCTAGATGCAACTATTGCAAGAGGCGTAGCCGAGGGCAATAGTTGTTTCCGATGGAAAAACTATTTTACTATTCCGAAAACCCAGTCAGTAAGCATTTTATTACACCAAAAGAATAACAGATACAAAGTGATGGCATTTTTTTTTTCATTTATCATAATGAAGGTGAAAATACTGCATACTAAAAGAAACAGAAACAAACTGATGGAATTTTTATTACTATTCCTTCTATGCCCATCGGTAAATATTTAATGATGTACAGAAAGAACAACAGATACAAAGTGATGGCTTTTTGCACTATACCCTCCCTACCTATCTATAAGTATTTCAGTATGTACCAAAAGAACAACAGATACAAAGTAATGACTTTTTTTACTATACCCTCCCTACCAATATGTAAGTATTTCAATATGTACCAAAAGAATAACAGATACAGAGCGATGTTAATTTTTCAATTGTGAATGGGAAAATATTGCACGGTATGCAAACTATTTAAGAATGAACAGTTATCACATGTTTCTTATTAATGGATTAGACAAAAACAAATAGCAACAACAATTTAAAGCAAAATGTTGATATCATAATAAACTTTGTTGACATGTAGAAATTGACAGTACAATTATTCATTGTACTAATTGTTAGTTTTCCAGGACTATTAAACCTTTGAATTTGAACATCGTTCTGAGCTGGAACTACATTGCTTTGAGCTGGAGCAACAAAATTTTCAAAGTTACAGAAATAATTTAAGGCATATTTTGTCTGAAGATTTATTATGATGAGTTGTTCTGTGTCTCCTCTTTTCAAGTCCCTAACTTATCTGCTACCTGTGTGACGATGAGGATTTATCATTGTTGTATACACACTTGTATTGTGTCCACACCTGTATTGTGTCCGGACACACTTAAATTTTCACTTTCAATATTGATTTTGTGCTCAATTAGCGGGTGTATGAACTGGCTGCCATTTTATACAGCTCTTGTTTGATTTGATCTTTTAAAAAAATATATCATTATCTGGACATGTACTTTGTAAATGTTGTCACAGGACATTTGGAATCACCTGAAAAAAAATCATAAATACATAAAGATTCAGCTCTTTGTTAGCAATTTCAAAAAAGTAACTCACTCAAACGTAAATTATAAAGCTGTCACATATTAACTATATAAAAGACAAGTGCCACGGAACTTTTTTCTTTTGGCCCTTATAAACTGTTGTTGTAGGCAAAATTATTTGTGTGTGTTTATTTCCACATAATTGGATTGTTGTAAAACTTCTAGGATGTAAAAAAAAACGACCAGTTGCTGTCAGAATAGATCATCCATGGCAGATCCAATTCTTCTTGTAATAAAGTAAGTGAGAACCGAACCGTCAATCTAAAACGGATGACCCAACGGCAATGGCAACATCGGAAACAACAAAGAAACAGAGACTCAACACAAGTACGGCACAGAAAAGAAAAAAATGAAGACATACACACACAAAGATGAACAACACGGACCCAATAAAAACCATGGGTGAGATCAGGCGCACCGGTAGAATAAGCATCTCCTGTCTGATTCTTATAAGACGACCGCGTGTGGAACATGTCAAATTCGGTAGTAAAGTCAAATCCGTGCGAGGAAACAACAATTAAGCTTTAAAGGAAAAAATCTGTTGTCATCTGGGAAACAGATATCCCATAGCGGTCCACAAGATGGTGATGTCGACCGTAAAAGATTTGGAGGGATGACTTCAAGTTTTGGGTAATATACCTTTGTTGAAATAGCCTATTTGTGAGCAACCGGGCTCTATCATGGAAATGGAAATCACTGTATGGAACACAGCCTTTTCAATAGCGAATGAGCTGGGAGATGTAAACTCCGTATGCCAGCGCTGTTGCGATGTTGCTACAAAGAAAAGGGAAGTTGATTATTGGAAAAGTGAAGTTATTGAATTTGTCGAACAGCTTAAAGTCCACCCCTGTTTTCAATTTCAAGATGAAGGTCAAGGAATAAGGCCGATGTGGAAATGTCTGTAGTATCCTTAATTTCGAGCTCTTTTTGATAGATCAGATGAAGAAAATCACCAAAGCGAGGGTTGTTTAGTGACAAAATATCATCTATATAACGGAGTCTAAAATTGAAGGATTGGGCAAGTTTTTTATCTTTATTTTGAAGAAGTCCTTCGATGAATTCAGCCTCATAAGAGTGGAGAAGCAGATCGACTAGGAGAGGTTTGTGCCAATAGGAATTCCGATAGTCCATTGAAATACAAGTCTCCAAAACTGGACAAATATATTGTCGATCAGAAATCTCTAACATCTTAATCACTTCTTCTTCTGTATATTTTTTCTCCGATTCGGAAGTAGGCTTGTTCTATACCTACAACAATGTACCTATATATTCATTCACTGTTCTTACTTGATAAAATCGTTGAAATAAACCTTTCATCCGAGATTCTAGTTGTTCGTGAGGAATAGTAGTGTAGAGTGTGGAGAAGTCGAAAACTTTAATGCTTTTAGAGTGTGATAATGATCTAGAGTTTAAGATGTCAAGTGGATCTTTGGAGTTTATCAAAATCCACATTTCATTTACACATCCTCTTGAAAAGCAAGCATCACAGTATTTTTGAAGGCCCTCTTTATCAGCTGTCAAGATGGAGGTTAGCAATTTAGATATAGGCTTTGTATAACATTTGACAGATCCAGCGATGTGTCGTTCCTTGTATGGGCATTTATGCAATTCTGGTTACCAGTACAAAGAGGGGAGATCTGTGTCTTAATCCTTGGTGGAAATCCCGAAAAAAAGCAAAGCAGATTTATGGTTTCGTAATATCTCCTCCTTTGACAGAGTAGTAGCTGCGTAAGTTTTATTGTCTTTGGAATTATCAATGCCTAGTTCTTTCTTTAAACAATTTATGTAATGATTTTTGCAAATAAAAATGATATTATATGGGGCCTTATCGGCAGGAACGACGACATATTTGTCATGAATGGAGGACCCATACATGCGTTCATCTTTATTATCCGCATCTTTACGATTGCCACCTTTATGGGTTTTTTTTTTTAACTTTTACCTCAACATACTTTCTCCCCTGTCCATTTCGGCCTAGTTCAAAATCTTGTTTTTGGACACCTTTCAGATTTTCTGTCCACGATTACAAATGTACTATAATACTAAAAATCATTTTTGTATAAGAATCAGGTTTATCTCTTGAAAAAATTATTATGTTCATACATTTTAGTAAGTCTGCTTATGTTTTATTATTGCTTTCTCTACCCTGGATGATTTTACTAGGACTGCAAAAATTATGTTCATACATTTTTTGTAAGTCTGCTTATGTTTTACGTTTGCTTTCCCTACCCTTGATATTTTTACTAGAACGGCTTTAAACATATTATTTGCAGTACAAAGTTCTTCTACTGATTATATCCTCTTTTCGTGAGTGTAAAAAAAAATCCAAAACGTAACGTAATCACAGAGTTTTGGGCCTAGAATATTCCATCAGATTTTTTTTTACCTCATCATTGAACTTGCGTAGCACATGCCATGATTGAGGTCGGATTCATTAGAATTTAGTTCTTCAATCGTCTTTGTAAGTTTTTTTTTCTTTCAAATATTCAAAAAAAATCCTAACTACTACACCTGTGACTTTTTATGTTTTTTAGTCTTTTTAATGAATAATTTCATGTAAATCCTCGTCTGTCAATGCAGCAAATCTAGCCATTTCAGTGTGTTTTAGGACTTATTTTCGCAGACGACAGACTCTTCAAAAAACTGAAAGGTGTTCCGAGGATAATGTAACGAATTATTCAATCCGGTGTTATTAAGAATCAAAATTATATTAAATAAATATACTTGAGTATAGTAAATCGCGAATATTTTACCCGAGCGGTCAGCGAGGGGTAAATATCACCATGATATGCAAGCCAAAGGTTGAAAATAGAATAAATGTATGTCTACTACTTAGTATTTTGATTCTAAAAGGAAACTCACAAGGTTCCGATTTGTAGAATTCATCATGTAACGCATATAATTGAAACGCCATTTTACGCCACCAGTTGGTCTGTTACGTTGCAAAAAGTGATCTAAAACTATCCATAATGTTACCGAAAGAACCGTCATTTGTTTAAGACGTTTCCATAAGTCTAATAGTTTGTTTATCATATTAAAACTGTCTGAAAATTTCCTAAAAAGTTGCCAATGAACAAATATGGTTGAATTACAATGTACAAGTAGGTTGAAAAATTTATTGGGTTTACCAGCTTGTTCTCCATTAAGTTTGGGTACATGTAAATCTAATTTTAAAGATCAAAACAATATAAAAAGTCAAACGTATTCGTTTCTTTCACATTTTTAACTATACATGGAATTGGAATTTTTTAAATTTGACAATTTATCTTATGTTTAACCTTCCAAAGACCATATATTTCATGATAGTAACTTAAGGGGTTCAAACCGCCGGACCCCAATTCTCTGGGTCTGCCAATGAGGAATTTTGAAATCTGAAATAAAAAAAGCACAAGAAAAAAAAACAAACAAAAAACCCAGAATGTTGGTGGTATATTTCAAGTAATCGCTGATCTTAATTTTTTAACAAATTTCACCTCATCAGACATCAAAGTAATCAAGTCCCGTTTTTAACCAGTAATAAACCACATTTGTTTTTATTAATTGGCTGAATGGAAACGTATACATTTCCCCGTACAATGTATTTTTTTTGTTGTTGATCAAGTCGCTTAGAAACTCATTTTTTTTTCTTACTTTCGGGGATTTGATTTCACTTTGATGTATTAAGTACAGTCGTACTTGTGATTAGTGACACTGGAAGCAATCATTTGTTGACGCAGCAATATAAATGTGATTTTAGATTTATCTAGGGAAAACTTCAATATCCAGTTTCAAAATCTAATCTTTGAATGAATATCTGTTAGCGAATAAACAGATTTTAAATCCATACCGCATATAGGCAATAAATAAAAAAATAATAAAACAAAATATGAAATCTGAACTGAAAAATTAAAAACAAACTATCCTTAAAATATTCTTTGATTTCTAATGAAAGCTAATCAAAAGTTCGAGATGTTGTTCTATTTTATCTGCAAGAAGTTATATCTTAATTTAACATTAAAAGATTCTAGGTATATTATAATTTAACATTAAAAATTGTTCCTTGCTGTCTTAATGACTTGAATATCAAAAACAAGAACGTTGTTCTTTTTTATGTTTACCATCTTTTAACCTGATTGATGTTCTTTCAAGTTTATGGTCGTGTTGTTTTCACGGACACAAAACAAAAAAAATCAGAAAACGCACCAAAGGTGCGAAAGCCGAGTTGCGAATATTTGTTATTTTCATAAATACATTATTGAATATGCAAATAGTTGCACATAAGCATATGAATTCTTTTATTTCCATCAGAGGCTTATAATGGAACTTAAGCAAGATGTTTGACTTTGTCGTAACTTGGCTTAAAATCTGGCAGGGGGTTATAATCTAGGTGATACATATTGCTGATAACTGTATGAAGTAAAAATATTCCAAGTCCCTTTCCAAAAAAAACCTTTGGGCAAGGGTTCCCCTAAAAATCTATCTTTTGAATATTGCTGAAATCGTAAAAGTTTGTATCAGAATACGTTTTTTTCTAAAAATTTCAGTTTTCTAGTTTGGTCTCTATGGCAACCAAAAGCTCAAGTATCCATTACACCTCATTAAATCCATGTAATACATATTGCTGAAATCCAAGCCCCCTTTCAAAAAAAATATTTCTGATATCTTTAAAGAAATGTATGAAGCAGAATATTTTTTTTTCTCAAAAATTCAATGTTCTGGTTTGGTTTCCATGGTAACTGGAAGCTCAACGATACATTACAGCCCATTTCAGACCACCATTAAAAAAAATGGGCAGAAGT
>MJUU01068004.1:16428-46090 GCA_002080025.1 Modiolus philippinarum | reverse complement strand
GAAACTGAAACCCCATCCCTGTAATCATACTGCTATCTTTAGTTCTTTTATTTTGATTTAATTGCTCAAATGTATCTTAATATATGTCAATGTTAAGTTAAAGCTTCGGCGACTGAGCCTGTATTGCTCACTCTAAACAATGTTTCACGGTAACATAGCCCTTACTTACCACGTTTCGAAAATTTACTGTTCATTAGACTAGATTTTACTGAGAATTTCAGTATTGAAGAAAAATATTTTTGTGATATTCAAAAAATATCTTCAGATTGACCTTTACAAGGACTTCCGAAATATACTCTTGAAAAAATAAACTCATAATATTTTATTCCCATTTCTTATAATAAGGTGTATAATTTTAAATTTTAGTAATGTGCACTTAAAATTTGGACAATACAAAGCTGTTTTTTTTTAGTTAAAGCTGTATTCAAGTTAAAGGTCATTCAACAAGACGAATTCTAATTTCTGTCAAATTTCAACAGGCTTGCACGAGGTAATCTGTAATGCAAGTTTTTTGGTTTTTTTTAACGACAGCTTTAACGTTAATTTTCAAAATTACCAAGACAGCTTCTGCTTCGTTGATTCTTGGAAGACGTAGAGTAGACCTTTGGACCAGAGAGTCAGAAACAGCTTACGAGATGCTGGGATCAGACCAAGATGCCAGGATAGAGCATCACTGAAATATATATGTTTATTCTACGATAGGGAAACGGGACAGAGAAAGGGGAGGTTTGGGTACCCATAAACCGGTTTAACCCTACCGCTGGCTTTTGCTAGTGCCGGTACCAAGTCCGGCTGTCCCGAGTTCCTATCGTTGTTTATGTTTGTCTTTTGTATTTTTATTGTGGGTTTTTTTCTTGTGCAGTTCCTATTTACTTTCTGGCATGTGGCTATGTTTTTCGGCCATTGTAGGTGTTTCCTGTTATCTTTTTTATTCCATTTTTCCAAATGGTTCAGATATACAAAGTATGGCCGCCGCAGCGGTGAACAACAGTTTGATATAGTGATGAGTCCAGATTGATGTTACAAAGTGCAGATGACAGAGCAAGAGTTTACGGGATTCGATTCAACTAAGCTTCTTACTGCATCCTAGAGACCGGCATATTTAGTTGTGGCAGTGTGATGATTTGGGGAGCTGTACCTCACACTAGATGTTGAAACTGTAATCAGTTGCTTATCTTTTGTTGCTGAAAAATATATATGACTGCGTATTTTTAGCTCGCCTGGTCTAAGAGGCCGTGTGAGCTTTTGCCTAAACTATGCGTCCGTCGTCCGTCGTCCGTCTGTCTATCTGTCCGTCAACAATTTCAAAAATCTTCTCCTCTAAAACCGCTGGACCAAATGTAACCAAACTTGACTTGAACCATCTCCAGGGTATGGCTTCTCAAAATTATGTTCGATTAGTTGTCTGGTCAAACAACATGGCCGCCATTGCTAAAAATAGAACATGGGGTAAATTGCAGTTTTTGGCTAATAACTCGAAAAACCGTTACAGATATCAAAAATAAGACGGAATGAAAATGATTAACATGATGAGATCTACCCACTGTGCAATTTTGAAGAAAATCTGAAAACCCATCCCGGAGTTATAGCCCTTTTTCCATAAAATTTTCAAAAGTTGTGCATTTTTTATTTTTTATTTCAAAAAGTGTAACAGATAGAGGTCAAGTGTAAATTGCGAAAATGTTCAGCATATCAAGATCTACATACCCTGAAATTTTGAAAAAATCCATAAACCCTTGTAAGAGTTATTGCCCTTTTTTCACCGAATTTTAAAAATTTTATTATATTTCCAAAACTATGGAAGATGAAAGTTAAGTGTAACATGATGAACTGTTTGCCATGCTGTGGCGACTTCAAAACTGGTGTTGAAAATAGTTGGTTGACCGCCATTTTCAAAATGGCCGCCAAAAAAGGCGGGAAAATTCAACATTGTCAGATTTTAATGAAATTTGGTTTCCAAATAGATGTTGATGTTGCGACTTCAAAACTGGTGTTGAAAATTGTATGTTGACCGTCATTTTCATAATGGCCGCCAAAAAAGGCGGGGAAATTCAACAGTGTCTGATTTCAATGAAATTTGGTTTCCAAAATCAAATAGGTATTGATGTTGCAACCTCAAAACTGATGTAAAAATTGTTTGTTGACCACTATTTTCAAAATGGCCGCCAAAAAAGGCGGTAAAATTCAACATTGTCTGATTTCAATGAAATATAGTTTCCAAATAAGTATTGATGTCGCAACTTTAAAACTGATGTTAAAAATTGTTCGTTGACCGCCATTTTCAAAAAGGTGGGAAATTCATTGTCTGACTTCAATGAAATTTGGTTTCCAAATACGTATTGGTGTCGAAACTTCAAAACCAATCTGAAAAATTATTCATTGACTGTCGTTTTCAAAATGGCCGCCGAAAAAGGCGGAAAAATTCAACATTATCTTATTTCAATTACATGTGGTATCCAAGTGGATATTGATGTCACCACTTCAAAACCGGAGTTGAAAATTGACTGCCTTTTTCAAAGTTGGAAGTCAAAAAAGCCCATCAAAGAAATGTAGAAAACATGAGCAGACTTGAAATACAGTTAAAGATATTGGTGGTGTTCGAGCTACGAAAGTTTTGAGAGACTGAAGATCAACTGTAAAACTTACAGTGTTACCTTGATTGTGGCAACTGGAAACCAGGTGAGCGATACAGGCTTCTGGGAGCCTCTGGTTTCAAGATAACACAGCCATTTCTGCATGCGTCGACTATCGTATTAATTGCAAAATATGTAATCAATTAAACCATTAAAATTGATAAATCAATACAAAAAACCAAACAAGGTTAATTATTCAATTTCTATTTTCTTTTCTCATTTAAGTGCAATATTATTGTAAAAGTGCAAAATTATTTCATAAACAAATAGCATGTTTGATAAGTTTATAAACTCTTTTAAAGCAAAACTCCTTTGCTCTCTACATAGTGGGCAATCGGTTAATCTCTACAAAGTGGGCAATCGGTTAATAGTGCTACTGTGTTCCTACAAATCACAGCAACTGAATTTCTGTAAATAGCAAAATACCAAAGTTACTGTTAATTTATTGTAAATTAACAGTCAGAAGTTACTGTAAATGTTCTTCTGAATATGTAATTGTATTTCTGTAAATGTTCTTCTGAATATGTAATTGAATTTCTGTAAATGTTCTTCTGAATACGTAATATGTTGCAGTTCAGTGCTCCCCTCCCCTTGAGTGAGTTGAAACTTACTACTACTCTCTTTTTACACTTGCGTCGTGCATTTTTTTTTTTTTTTTTTTTTTTTTTTTNTTGACGGTCAAAATATATGATTGAAAACGTACTATTTCTAATTTTGAATATGTGGTAACTCGCTTATTATGAACACCGAAGCAATAATACCAAAGCTTTGTTGCCTTCTTGTTTGAAATCATCATGCAAAATTATGCTGTTACAATGTAGATTTTGCATCAATAATGTATGAAGTGGTCCAACATCACGGTAAGAGATTCAGATATTGTTGAATGGACACTCAACTTGAACAACACGCTCATCAAAGCAATTCAGTTGCAAATGATAGACAACAGCAACAAACTCAAGGAGGAAAAGAATATGAAATATTATAATGCATGTAGCCATATCGGAAATATTGTTGGCAGACCCCCTCCTCCTTGTGTCCTTTATGTTTGCTGACAAGGGAGTTTTATAGTTAAATTTAATGTATTGAAAGTCTGTTACAACATTCTTAATTTACAGTAAGTTCGGTATTTAGTGATTACAAAAATATGAAAGGATATGGAGTGAATGTACATGTGACAAAAACGCACACGATACACAGAAAAGTCCAGTTTATCAAGGGCAGGGCTTTTATTCCTGTCTACATCTTGATGTAGCCTGAGGGTTTTCAACCAGATGTGAACAATACTCACCCCTCAAGCGAGAATCAATTAGTAATTGCATACCTGTAACTTAAGGGAGTACGAGTGTCATAAATTTTGTAATTAGAATTAAAATTCTGACTTATTGTTTTGAAGAGCACTACTAATGGAAAAACTTGAGCAAAAAATTTTGAAAATCCATGTAGGAATTTTATGAGATATAAGACGTCAATATTTTGGCGGGAAACAGATCTCTCTGGAGTTTTCCTTCAATTTGCATAAGATGTTTATAGGCCTTTAAATATATGAAATTATAATTGGAAGTTGATTAAATTTTATACACAGTCTATTTTATGTATTTTAAAGTGACTTATGACCAAGAAAATGTGATCCATGTGCAAAAATTTTTAGCACTATTTGAATGGATAAAACCCGAGGATATAGAATACTTCTGAAATCTGACGCTCGTACTCCCTGAATTCCAATCACAATAATTGTTTTTGATAAAAATAACGAGTTGCTTCCATTTCATTTAAGGTATAAATAGATTCATTTATATTTGAAAATTCATTATCTCCGTATACATTACGTCTGTCCTTAGATTTTTTGATAGCGTACCCCTAAACTGGCCCCTGCTGTACTATCTTCCGCATATTTTTTAGAGTACAACATTTCAAAAAAGGAATGTTCATACATTGCCCTTCTAGGTCGAACAAAACATCAATCTACAGGGGTATCCAGATTTTTTGGGGGGATCTGGCTGAAGAACTACACTGAAAAAACCGAGTTGGTACATGAACCGTTAACATCAAGGCACAGCGATACTTTGATGAAATCCTGCAACAACACGTTTATCCCATTATAAAAAATATAGAAGAGTGTTCCAACAAGACAATATCGGTCGCATACATCACGAATAACAACTGCATACCTTCAAATCAATATATTCTGGTACTTCCTTTATTTTCATTATATTGAATAACCATCAATATTGAAAATTTTCAGATATTAACAATGTCGTTCATTACTCACTGTTGCATGACCAATGTTATCGTCTTCAGGTGGTTACATATTTTATGCATCAGTAGGCAGAGGATGCCAATAATAATGCTCCAAAGATTTCATAAATTGGAATTTACTCACACAAAAGGGCACTTTTTCTCTTTTTTCATATTATACCTGTGTCCGCAATACTAAAACTTGATATAATTTAACCATAAATATAAAAGAAGGGGCACTTTTTCTCTATTTTATATTATACCGGTGTCCGCAATACTAAAACTTGATATAATTTAACCATGAATATAAAGAAAGGGCACTTTTTCTCTATTTCATATTATACCGGTGTCCGAAATACTAAAACTTGATATAATTTAACCATGAATATAAAAGAAAGGGCACATTTTCTCTATTTTATATTATACCGGTGTCTGCAATACTAAAACTTGATATAATTCAACCATGAACATAAAAGAAAGGGCACTTTTTCTCTATTTTATATTATACCGGTGTCCGAAATACTAAAACTTGATATAATTTAACCATGAACATAAAAGAAAGGGCACTGTTTCTCTATTTTGTATTATACCGGTGTCCGTAATACTAAAACTTCATATGATTTAACCATAAATATAAAAGAAAGGGCACTTTTTCTCTATTTCATATTATACCGGTGTCAGCAATACTAAAACTTGATATAATTTAACCATAGATATAAAAGTAAGGGCACTTTTTCTCTATTTTATATTATACCGGTGTTTGCAATACTAAAACTTGATATAATCTAACCATAAATATAAAAGAAAGGGCACTTTTTCTCCATTTTATATTATACCGGTGTTTGCAATACTAAAACTTGATATAATTTAACCATAAATATATAGGTAAGGGAACTTTTTCTCTTCTTTATATTATACCCGTGTCCGCAATAATAAAACTTGATATAATTTAACCATGAACAGGTTGGGGGAAACCCCAATTGGGCTATTATATCCCAATTAGGCTATTATATCCCAATTGGGATATACGGTTATATCCCATTTGGGGTATTTGACCAGTTTTTTATGAATCATTTTTTCACACTTCAATACCGCGTACTGAAACATAAAATATGAGAAACTAAATGATTTTAGTAATCAAATGACATATAGACATCTTTTTAATAATGCTGCATTTCACCAGCACAGACATTTTAAGAATGTAAAATTATGCATTCCAGATTATCGAAAATAAAAAGAGTAAGATTCTCATGGCAGGAGAAACCCGAAGTCTGTGAAATGTTTTAAGAATAATTTTGAAGTTTAGTTTGTAAAATATGTAAAGATATTGAGGTTTCAAACACTATTGCTATAACCTATATTTTGCACATTCATAGTATGTTCTAAGACATGGGCAAAGAGAGGAAACTCTAGAGGAAATCAAAATTCATTTTCATATGACTTTTTCTCCATTCTTCATTTGTTTACTAATAAAAAAACTTTCATCCTTAGATTATCACAGTTTGCTTAATTTGACTATAGATGGATATTACTTCGAGAGAAGTAGTATAGAACGGTTGTTAACTCCTTAAACCTTATTAGTTATCGCTAAATCAAAGTGACTAATTCTTTTTATCATAAATCGAACTGCAGAAGATTTGCAGCATCCTTTTGACAACAGAAGTATATCCCCTGAAAGCTCTAACCCTATATATTTATTATTTCTATGTATCATGATGCAGCATTTAACCCCCAAAATGTTATTAACAAATAACTGGTCAAATATCCCAATTGGGATATAGATATATATCCCAATTGGGATATAATAGCCTTATTATCCCCCAACATGATGAATATAAAAGAAAGGACACCTTTTCTCTATTTCATATTATACCGGTGTCCGCCATACTAAAACTTGATATAATTTAGCCATAAATATAAAAGAAAGGGTACTTTTTCTCTATTTTATATTATACCGGTGTCCTCATTACTAAAGCTTGATATAATTTAACCATGAATATAAAAGAAAGGGCACTTTTTCTCTATTTTATATTATACCGGTGTCCGAAATACTAAAACTTGATATAAAATTACTAAATACCGAAGTTGCTGTATAATTTAACCATGAATATAAAAGAAAGGGCACTTTTTCTCTATTTAAGAAATAGATTATTGCAAGCGGGCTCTATGCGAAATAGAACATGGGCAGACCTTATATTTGTCAATATTTTATACCGAGCGATAGCGAGGTATAAAATGAAGACAAATATTAGGTCTGACCATGTTCTAATTCGCATAGAGCCCAATTGCAATAATTTATTTCGATTCTAATATATTTAACAAGCGTTTTGAACATTCGAAGCGGCTCTTAGAGGGCAATATTGGGTTTGACACTAGAATTTATATATGTCGGGAAAACTGCATACAAACACACATAAATGGACATAGAGAAATCTGAATTCGTTATTTTATTAACAAGTTGCTCATATGCTTATGAATTAATACAAATAATCTGTTGTGAAAATATAAAATACGGATATTTAAAATCGAAGCGGGTATGAATGTGAACTGGTTGTATATCTGATTTATATGGCTGCTTAGTTATGCTATATTTGAAGCGAACAAAGAAAAGAAAAGGAATAAAAGTCAAATTAATAATTTTATTAACGTTGAAAATTAAAATTTTTAAATGTAAATTGTAGAGCATGATATGCAACATAGATAAGATTTCATAACAACAACACATTCGTTGCTAGGTTACGGTTATGTCAATTTCAGTTCCGAGTCTTAAATTCAGTAACTGTTGTAAATTTCAATTATTGAAATTATTTGTTGCAGCTTTTGGGTGATTCATTATTTAAAAGTTTATTTACACATGAATATTGAGTGAATAAAACGTGAAACTGCACATTACGAATGTCCTTTTGTGGAAGATATACGCATGTGCTAAAAAATATTGTTGGAATTAGTACACAACTTTATTTCCAAAGCCAAAGAAGAGAGTCATATTAGAATTAATATTATACAGGTGTCCGCGATACTAAAACTTGTAAATGATATAATTTAACCATAAATATAAAAGAAAGGGCACTTTTTCTTTATTTTATACTATACCGGTGTACGCAAGAAAGGACACCTTTCTCTTTTTCATATTATGCCGTGTCCGCAATACTAAAATTTGCTATGATTTAACCGTAGTTATAATAAATTCATCTGATTAGACTTTTATTGTTCAACTATATTGAACAGCCTTAAATAGCTGCATTGTTAAAATTGAAAGTTGATTAAATGAAGGTTTGCGTTACAAACAATAAATGTTTTTGTGACAAAAAATCGACAGTGATATTTAATCTGATAATATTTTTATTGTCTTCTTGTGAAATCGGCGGTTGTAAAAAAAATGTATATTAATTTAGAGTTGAAAAAAAGAAATAAAACAACCGTGTTGTGCAGAAAACTGCCAAACCTTTCTAGAAAATGCGGAATTCAAATGAAACGAGTAAACGCACGCTACACGATACATGCAATGAACGTTACACGTTACACGATACAAGATACAAGATGAGCGGCGCGTCTTTTTACTCAAATAAACTCAAATATACTCAAATAAACTCAAATAAACCAAACTAAACATAAATATAGTTTGACTTATACAAAATTCTGATAATTAAAAACAAAAATATAATTTAGTCTCATTTCAATCCGGAAAATGGGACAAATATCTTAAGCTTGGTTGCCAAATACCCCCTGGGGTCAAACGAACTTCAAATAATGTTGTATTATCTTTGACACTAACATTGCAACTTTTACCTTGTAAATAAGTAGCTAAATGTTCAATATTTTTCACAAAAATGATAAATTGACAAATTCAGAAGGCACAATTCAGAAACGGAATTCTACTTTTACACACAAGTGCAGTAGTTTAGTACTGCTGCTTAGGGCAAATACAACTCATTTGCGGACCATTTACAAACATTGCAGTCTTCGTAAAAAAATCTGACCACTAAACGCAAAAAAGGCACTAGTTAAGAGAATATCATTTTGTTTTATTTGCAACATTTAATAATGGTACGAGAAGGTTCTATTTTGGTTTTATCTCATTAATTACCGTATACAAGATACAGACACACCAGCTGTTGGATTATTTGAACAATTTAAAAACTAATAAAATAATTGCAAAATAAGATTCATGAACATTAAAATATGTGTTTTTATTGTTCTCTAATAATAAATAGGTTTATTTTGTACTTATTTTACTTCTGTTTGGATATACATAAGGTTAGTTAGGTTAATTTGGGTTTATTTGAGTTTGTTTGAGTTTATTTGAGTAAAAAGACGTGCCCCACGATGAGCGCACACGATTTACACGATGAACGCAAACGGTCTACACGATGAACGTACACGATTCTCACGATGAGCGCTATTTTGAGAATGTTGAACGTTTCGATAGCTGTATTTGTATATGTGCATGAAGTAAGAATTTCAAATATTTGCAAACCGTATGGTTTAATGTATTATAAATGACGTATATATCTTAACAAAATAAACGCCATCACAGTTCACTCTGTCTCACTTGAATATACGTCAACAGAAATCGTCATGTGCAAAAAAGAGCAAAAACATTTAAAATCTTAATATATACTCTTGGTCATTTAAATGGAATATTCATATTTTCTGAGCCAAAATTTGAAGTTTTAAAGCATTGAATTAAATATTGTTTTAATGTCGAAACATAAAAAAATATATTTAAGCCATTTCTCAGTTTACAATTTTGTATATTTATTTCTTACAAACTTAGTGAAGATATGTTCTGTTTTGCATATGTAATATAGCCGGAAGTTAACATTCCATATCATATACCCAGTCTGATATGGCCATATCAGACCGCCTTGTTCTGAAATATCCATATCAGTCTGGTGATATGGCTATTTCAGCCCGGATGTGATGACAACTCCTTATTGGAAGTATATAATAATCAGATTTAGACATGACCTTTTCCATATCAGCACGGTTATCATCCCTCGGTGCCAGCTGATATGGGAGTTTCGGGATGATAGCCTTGATGATATAGCCATGTATTAATCTCTGTATATCACCATAGGATCTACTGTGGACGCTGGCTATCTGCCACTTTGTCTGCATCTAATGATTCATCTGTCATATTCGTACGTGACTTTACGCGACATCCGGTGTTTGGTCTTATACTTATGTCCATCGTTAAATCATACTTTCCAGTGGTTGTCTAAACCAATTTCGAACTCCTTGACCGTTTTAGCTGTTACCACTTCTTCTGGCAGGCTGTTCCATATATCAACTACCCTGTTTGTAAAGGAGTACTTCCTGACATTTAACTTGCATGATTTTTTGTTATCTTCTTGTGCTTAAACATTCCACATGTTGCTTGATTATCATAAATCTCATTTAAAATCGTGAATACCTCAATCATGTCCCCTCTGGCTCTTCTATATTTTAGTGTTGGCATTTTCAATTTCTCTAGCCTTTGTTTGTAATTCATATATGTATTGGTGCGTAAAATCATTAGTTAAATGCGTCAGTACGTTTGGTTTTATTCGATGGTGGAACGTTTCAAGTTTGGTCACCTTTGGTCTACACCCCTATTAAGTTGAGTAATGTTAAGTTAAAGGTAAAAAGTCATTAAAAACGTTCCTTAACATTATCCTGGACCTTGACAAGCAATGTTATTGAAAATAAAGAATTTGTTTGCATGTTTCTCAACGTTGCTAAACATTATCCAACCCGACCAATCCAATTATACGCGAACTCTTCTTACCTAAACCGTTCACCGAGAAATCAGCTAAATAGGGGTGGTATACACACTTCTGCGTACTTGCTTTATATAATTATTATTATTTATTTGATAGGGCTTGAAATTGCTTCAGACGAAAATGAAACCTTTGCATCACTGGACCAAGCAAATGGAACAAATCCTACACGAATACCAGTGACATATAAAATCGCTTTTGCTACAGCATGGAGCATAACCATTCTATTTGCATTAATTGGAAACAGTTTGGTGATCTATATTTTACTGAAGTCTAAAGAACTTTCAATCCCCAATGTCTACATCATAAATCTTGCCATAACAGATTTATTGTTCATGTTAACTGTTGCATCATTAACATTGATAGTTTTTATTGTATCTGGATGGATTTTTGATGATATTGTCTGTAAATTATTCAGCTTAATTATGAATGTAAGTTTTTTTTAGTTACGACCAATATAACTACCTTTTATTTTACAATATATTTGTTAACCGAAGAACATCCAATATGAATTGAAATTACAATACAAGACCAAAATCCACAAGCCGAGAGCACCACAAAATGAAAAATAGCAAGCAAATACAACCATTAAAAATATGTTTGTTCAGCACTCATTAGGAAACTGCTGCCGAAGAGGATATTTTCTTCCATCCCGATCTTATGTTTGTACAGATCCTGAAACCTTTTGAATTATAGAAAAAAATGAATCGAAATCAAAGTACATACCAAATGCACATCTTCAAAATAGTTACAAATAAAATGCAAATAAAAAGATTCATAGCATCAAAACTGTAGGAGAGTTGTGTGGACAATCTGTAAACCCTCTATTGATAATTCAGCCCAAAAAAGACGAAGTTAAAAAATGTATATTTTTTTCAAAAATGAATCAATATCAAATTTCTTTGCACATGCATATCTTCAATATCTGCAAAATAGAAACTTCCTAGCATTAACACTGTAGTGGGAGTTGTACGGACAAACTAGGTATCTCTATTACGAAATCACCATAAAATGACTAAGTTTATCAATGTATATTTTGACAAAAATTAACAAAAATCAAAATCCTTACCACATGCACATCTTCAATATAGGTACAAATCATCTGCAAAATAAAAACTTCCTAGCATTAACACTTTAGGTGTTTATGGTGAATTAGCTATTTAAGGATATTTTTACACCATTTAAATGTAAACTCTAATTTCATCACCCACCTTAATATCTATTGGAGAAGCTAGGTCACACTAGGTTGAAAGTCACGGAAAATTATTTCGTATTTAAATACGTTTGTTAATGTTGTTTGAAAACTATAAATTAAGGTATTTTGGGGAGTAATCTGCCCTATTTCGATGCAAAAAGTTATGAATGGCTCGGAACGACCACAGTGCAAATTTTAACAATGTTGGTGTATGTTTATGACTTACAAAAGAACCATTAAAATGTTTGATTTAGACATTACTGGTTGGTATTTTTGTTCCTTCAAGCCATAAAGTGATACAATTTAAAACATAAAACAAAAACACCTTCAATTTGTGTTACAATAATATTTGATTTTTAAAAAAAATATTTTTTGGGTGAATTTATATACAACGAGCTTTACACTTGCAGCTATTGCAATAGACAGACATTATGCCATTGTCAACCCAATAAAGTCAATGAAGTGGAGATCAGTGAAAAAGGCATCGTATATTAGTTTAGCAATATGGGGAGGTTTGTATACTTTTGTTTTATTCAGCATTACCTGGATAATTGAATGTCGGCTGTTTTAATATCTTTCAATTCCGATATCCCGTTTTTTTTTTTTTTTTTTTTTTTTTTGTTTTTTGTTTTGTTTTTTTTTGAAAAAGGGGGTTATAGAGTGTCCATAATGGTTGTTGGTCTATTCTCAAGTCCGTTATTTTGACCTTTATATCTCTACCTCTACCTACACTACTAACTGAACTTTGACGACACTTGCAACAAATCTTTATCGCATGATGCCCTTATGCAACTACTATTTTAGATTTTGATTTGATTTATTTTTGGTATCTCCAAACTCAAACATAGACTTAGCCATTAAGTATAACAAGAGGGTACTTACATTACTTCTTAAGAAAATAATGAAATTTAATCAACCTCCACAGAATAAAAAAAATGCCATATTGTACCTTATATTTTAGATTTTGAACAACAAAATACATAACTGACCGTAAATTTAGTTTCTGCATATTCACATTTCGACAACTTATGTCTGCAGTGCAGATCAGATCAAATCAAACCATTTGGAAATTAATATACCAAAATGCGGGTAAAAGCTCGTATACCATTAGGATCTAAAGAGGAAAGCCAATATCAGCCAAGGACAGAGGTATGCCTGAGAGAGATACTCCTTAGGTTTCAACAAAATTTTCTTAAATTTAGATATTGCAAGTTTTCAAATAGAATCGGTTTTTATGCCAGTACCGAAGTACTGGCTACTGGGATGGTGAATACCCTCGAAGAATAACAGTCTACCAGTGGAGGCAGCGGCCCAAGAGTAATAAACCACAAAATACCGAAATTACCGTGAATTTAGTTTCTGCATATGCGCAATTCGACAACTTATGTCTCTTCAGTACAGATCTAATCAAAACATTTGGAAATTCATATACCAAAATACGTTCGAAAGCAAGTTACCAACTAACAAAATTATAGGATTTCCATTAGCCAAACATAAACTTTGTAATTTATGATCATAGAGAGAAGTTGGATACTGATAAAAAAAATGCACAACTTTTCCCATACAAATGATTTGAATTGGATGAAACTTGCAGTCAGAAAATCTTTATTACATGATGCCAATCTAGATTAAAATCCGACCAATATTTTTGGATATCCAATAGTAAAACATGGACTGTCCATTCAATTTTTTTTTCTTTTTTTTGTGGGGGGGGGGGTGGATACTGATATACTAACCGCAATTCCTCCTAAACCAATGCATGTAATTCCTCAGACAGTGTGCACCTCTTTTATAGATTTTTAATTGAAAGGATTAAGGGTTTATCAAAGCCTTACATGGACTTTGCTGTTCATTGTCATAAGCGGGGGTACTTGTATGCCACAAAACAAATGAATAAAATTTGCTGAAACTGTAATATATTTTATATATAATAATGCCACAGTGCACATTCTATATTAGATTATGATAGGGTTTCCCATAGCTTAACAATGGCTTTGCCATTCATTGTCATGCCGGATTGGCATGTCATCACCTTCAAATAATGAATGGATTATGTTGAAACTTCCAGACAACCTTCGATACATAAAATTACAAAAACAGGATAACAGTAAACACCTACAATGCACAGGAACTACAAATACATGCCACAATTACCAAGCATACAGGACCAGAAAAACAAAAATGAATGCAAGAGACAAACATAAATAACAAAAGGAACTCGGGATAGCCGGACTTGGTGCCGGCTAAAACCATATTGCAATTCCAATTTCCTAACATGGAATTTGCCATTTATGTATCTTATGTAGGGCACTGGTTTATCATTAAGTGAGCGATATCTCGCAGTATTTCTGGTTAATTCTCTTTTTAGAAAAAAAGTTTATTCGTTTATTTAATTAACAATGAAGGGATATGGAATAAAAGTGAGACAAAGTCTGTACAAATGCATTGTAAAACAAGTAAAGGAACAACGCCTTCAGGCTTCAACAATGAGCTTTACTCATAACTCATAGCGAGTTCAAGACGGCCCCTAGCACCGGTTTGAACGGAATTTGTTTTGCTAGATGTCAAACAACGCTATATCTATGTGTTTTTTAACGTTAATCCATGTATGCGGGATCGTCAACAAACAAAAACTTGACTGCAGTGTTTTTACAATCGCTGTAATAAATATTCCAAACACAGTATAAGAACCTGTGCGCCTGAAATATCTTATTGGCGTTATCATCTGTAGCCTTTTTGCCGTTTCTTGAATAATTAACAAATAATTAACAACTTAAGTAAGCCTTTTCTGCATTTTTTATAAGAAAAGAAAATGTTTTAGCATTGAAAAGGGTTTACATTGTACATATTCTAGAATATTGTCAAATTAAGATTTCTAGTTTTTAATGCTATTTTATTGATTATAAGAATAATTATTTGGCAACTAAACATACAGCCCTTAAACTTATCGTGATAATATGTAAAGATACGTCCAACTCTCATACAAAAATTTGATCATACAGGTAGCTTCATTGTCAAGATTTTTGCGATATCTATACAATATAAGAAAACTGCAATAAGTTTACAGTTGCAACAGTAAACAGACATACAGCACAACTGTTAACAAAATACAGTTGACATTTTTGATAAATAGATATTATTACTATCAAAAAGAAAGCACAGTAGGTTGTCCTCTTGTGGATATACTGCTTATCCTTTAACAGACTAACCATATAAATATGGACACACAAAGACATATTTGAGCAAAGAAGCTGGTCTGTTCCTGACGAATGACTGTTGGGATTACCGATTCTAGCAGATATTAACATTTGAAAACAACACATTTCTTCTCAAAAACGTCATTCATTTATACCTAAATCAGTCATTCATATTTCGTCAACATGCAAGACGTAAAAATGTATCCCGAAAGAAGAAAATATGTTCAATGCTTACCGGACACGTATGTTTATTCGTGTTTTTTCCATCAAAAACGTTAAACAGCATACAGAAAAAACCGTCAATCAGATATTTATGGCGTACAAGTTCCTATACTTTGATAAAGATATTTTAAATTTTAATATAATTAATGTATATAATTATACATCTTAATAGCACTTTCAATTTAACTTGATCGGTGTATGTTTTCTTTATTTTGTGTGTACTAAAGTATACGAGTTCATAAAAATAAAATCATATACGGCATAATTTTGTTATTGTCTCCTTTCATCTTTACTTCAGATTTTGTATTCATTATGTTTGTGTATCATTTTCTAGCCGTGAGTGCTTTTTCCTTTACTTCTGCAAAGATACTGATATTGATTTGGTTAATTTTTCGGTAAATCTCTGATTTAACATTGCACTTTTGCAGTTGCGTTCATTAGAAAACAAGAACCTAAACCCTTACATCAATTAGCGTGAACGCATAAAATCTTGATAACTTGATAATTTGCGCAATGATATTTTCTAAGCAATATTCCAACATCTCCATCATGATCATGCTGACCTGATGTATACAACAATCTTTGAAAGCAGAAATCTATGACAATATCATACTTCAGTATTTCAAAAGTTTTTAATCGTCATCATGTTTCGACAGACCATTAGTGTCTCGCATCTCTATGTGAAGATTCCCCTCTATTATGGAAACTATATTTACATTGACAAAACATTAAACCTTTTCTTCGCAGTACTATTTGTGTCAAAACAGCAGAGCATACGTATTCTTCGAATGCATCTGTGGAATGCATCCGTAGAATGCATCCCCAGTTCCTATCGTTGTTTACGTTTGTCTTTTGTCTTATTTGTGTTTTTCCTGTGTCGTTCCCTAGCAGATTGTGGCATGTTATTATAATTTTGCAGCCATTGTAGGTGTTTCCTGTTATCCTTTTTATTTCATATAATATTCCTTTAAGGACATTTAAACTTTTGTTTATGTTTTTTTACTTCTTCACTTCTGTTGTTCTTGTTAATATCTGTTTTGGTACCTTTAAATCTCAAACTTTCTACTCGACGCGTTTGTTCTTTTATTATTTGTTCAAAGTAGCGCCGGATAAATTTAACGTCGTCTATTAATAACTGTTTTGTACTGTTTTAATTGATCGTTTACAGCAGCCATTTGCATATCTACTCCGTTGATCCTTCCTTATAAAGTGTTAAATAACAGAGGAAGAATATACTGCAGATCCACATTGTCAACAAAGGAATGGTACAAGACAGTGTGCATCGTAATAGTATTAATCAGATTTGTCATCCCAATGATAATTATTACGATATTCTATGGATGCATTCTTATAAATCTTTGGAAAGGACAGAGGCTTCAGAGATCTAACGGAAAGGTAACTTTATGTCGTAGGTTAATTTGTAGATAGCAGGTATGCTTTTACAGATAACCTGAAATGCTGTAAATAATGAAATTAACTTAGTAGTAAATAAACATATAAAGGGATACTGAGTAAATGTACATTGGACAAATCTCTATAAATACATAGTAAGATTAAGCAAATGTTCAAGATGAAAACATATGCTAAGTTCCGTCAAATAGACGGTTCCGGATAAGCAACTTACTTTAACTTAAGTACGTACTTAAACATTATGTATTGAAACGTATTTAGTTTAAACATAGTTTATTAAATTCATAACATATATAGAATACACAATCAATTACAATAACACTAATAAGGATTCGGAAACAAGCTATTAAAGCTTATGTAAATCCGTCTCCTTGCAAACGACAAAGTAGTAACACATAATAATAATATGCATGTTTGTGATATTTTACATAATAACATATTATATTCTATATTAAAAAAAAAAACAACCATATACGTGTATTTATATATTATGTATTAGGATTATATCCCTTTCACTATGGACTGCCTAATTTAAGCATATATTTTTCAAATTAGGTGAGGGAAAAGGGAAGTCATACCATGAAAATAAAATATTTCAAGACACATAAAATCTAATTGATTTTCATTAAATTTGTTCATATCTTCCTCTTCGATTATTTGTCAATTAATTTACTTAAAGTGGATAAAGTTGTCTTGCAGTAATTCTAAAAACGTTTTAAGGAAACGGCCATTTGATTTACAGGGAGAGGCTTGGGCGATTTTGCCTAGAAAAATTATTTAAAGATACATAATTTGCATTGATTTTCTTTAAATTTGTTCATATCTTCCTTCTCGATTATTTGTCAATTAATTTACTTAAGGTGTCTGCAGGGTATTAATTTCCTATTATAGAATTTTGTAAAATTTTCTGTGTAGAAACATAATTGTATTATTGTTCAAAATGTAAAATAAAATTTGGGGGTCACCGTGCATTTAAGCGCAAAATCTGAAATTGAAAATTTCAGGATTTTACAAAGAAATGATAGGGAAAATGATCGTATGAGAGGATAGTTTGAAAAATCTATTATAGATTTTTTTCATACTTTGCATGTGTTTAATTATCATTATGTAGTTTACATATAAAAAATAAAAATTAGGGGTCACCGTTGAAATAAGAGAGAAAAATTGCAAAATGTTAATTTCTCTAGTGATATCTTTGTTAAAATATCTTATCAAATTATCTCCCTTGAATAATTTCTGTGTTCTGTAAATCCAGCGACAGATTTAAAGCTCATGTGTTTTAACTCACATTTTTGTAATGAAAATGTTATAAAAATGATTAGGAATATAAATTTTAAATACATTTGAACTTTCTTTTCATTTTTAATAACTATTTTGTTAAATTTCTTAATGAATGAAACCTAAATGAACAATTATTAGACAAAAATGGCGGAATAATACCACTGAGACACCTTAAAGTGGATAAAGTTGTCTTGCAATAATTTTAAAAACGTTTCAGGGAACGACCATTTGATTTTCATGGGAAGACTTGGGGTTATTGCCTAGAAAAATTATTTATTTTCATGAAAATTTCGAACAAATTATATATTTTCACCAAATGTCACATCAAATTATTTATTCACAATTGCAACAAAAAATGTATTCTTCAAATCAAATTTAAATTATTTATTTTCATGACATGTAGGATCAAAATATTTATTTTCGCTGGCACCAAGTTTAGATTATTTATTAACAAAATCACCCGAGCCCCCCCCCCCCCCCCCACCTGAAAATTAAATGGTCGTCCCCTTAATTTAATCAGTACAATTTAAACGTCAGCCAGCATGTTTCAAATTTGTTTCAATTATATTTTTCCATATTTATTCTGTGTAATAACAGTATCGCTTGTATTGATTTGCAACTTAAAAAATACAGTATATTGCATTGGCGATCATCCTCGTGGTGTGCAAATCTGTCAGCCAGTTAATTATAAGAGACCACAAAAATGTAAATACTACTAGTTCCTGCTGTCTAATAAAGGACCGGATCAGCATTTTTCATTTAATTTGGAAACATATTCGCGGGGCAGAAAGTAATGGAAATAAATAATACTGATTTGGTTAAGCTGTCTACAGTAGAGGATTAGGGAACACGAGGGATTCCCTACAGACTGTTAGGCCTATCTAAACTATTACTCCTGGACAGCCCATCCTGTGCCTTTTATTCAAAATACTGCTAATAAAAATTATAGTTTTGAAATAAAGTTGATAATTAATTAACCTTATAAATGTGTGTTTCAGTGCCAAACTTTGTCAGTAAAGGAGTATGCCTTAAAAAACAATTCGGCCTTTCAGTTGACCGGGTTTTTTTTTATTTATCATAGTAACAAATTGATTTCACTTATGATTTTCCCGATTTGCGTCGCTGTTGTATTATAAGCTTGATTTCAGGAAACTGACCGTGTCATGCATGTTTAAAATTTTTCCTTATGAATTTAACCGGTACCATGACGTTAGAGAACAAAAACTGATAGTGTAGGGGTGACACCATACGGAACAAAAAAATGAAAGTTTAATTTTTTACGGTCATAGACAGGATTCAATTAACGGCAAATAACATTATCCTTTTGACCTATTCTACTTAATTTTTGTTTGTTTGTTTTGTTTTGTTTTGTTTTTTTTTTGTTTTGTTTTTTGTTGCTGTTGTTGTTGTTGCTTTTGTTGTTTATCAGTAGCTTTTTTCTATACGTCAAAGGGAACTGTTACAGATATAGGGCAATTATCTGGTATATATTTACATAAAAACCACAGAGCTCTCCACAATTCCACATATAGCAAGCACAAAATAAATTTGAGATATTGACAAAATTCAATAAAAAAAAATGGGCATACATGTAGTGCAATATGCTGTATAAGATATGTCTCGTTCTGACAGTTTCGTATCTAACAATGGAGATGACGTATCAAACGGATGAACGGACAGATGAACAAGAAACGAGACCTTATGTTGCATGTGTGTCGATTTGTCCTACATGTAATAGAACAAAATGAATCATTCATTTCTTTCCTTCATGTGGCCAACATAGTAATAAATCTTGTCCGTGAATATAGCTTATGTGCTAAATCACAATCAATACATCAAAACTTTTGCTTAACATTTTGCCCCTTTTTGTACGCATAAATGTGCGCACACAAGTCCTTTTTATACCGTCGATCTTTATTTTGGTAAAAAGAATGTAAATACCAATGAAGATCATGTGTGAATTCAACGGCAATGAATATGTTTTCGAAAATAAGACTTTTTACTATCGCGAAAGTTATGATGAAAAACGGTAAATTCACGTGGAACAAAAATATTATAGACAAGTCGAAACATGCAATCAGAAAACAGAAATAAAGATACAACTGAAAAGCATAATCATTTTTGCATACAATTAAAATAATGGATGAAATACGCATGTCACGTGTACACTACAAAATTGGTTCGTAGCTATCAAAAAGATCCTAAAGTATTGTGAGTAAAATTCCAACCATTTAACAGTGTAATATTGATTCCTTTACCCTACACTTTTCGAATTAAAATCATGAAAAAAAATAAATTAAAAAAGCGAGATAACTAGAACCTTTTTCGTTAGTTAAGTTGTTTATGTTTAAATACGATAAGTAAAGGTAAAGGGTAAAGGTACTCTAGTACTAGGAAGTTGGCATGCGACAAATCACGAACTCTGTTACTCAGTATAGGTCTCTATTCTGATACTGCATGCCAGATTGGAGAAGGCTGAGATATGTTGCTCCTGCCAAAAATAAGACAGAATTTTTTTTGTGACGCCAAAGCCAGACGAAGACAAATGACTGGTCATAGTCAACCATAAGTGGGAGATAATGTTTACATTTTCATCTGCCAATAATTAAAAACATAAACATAGGCAATTATTTTTAATGTAAATCCTGTAGAACCTGGCATAATTCCGTTTTGATAATTTACGTTCATCATACGTTATGCTGCGTAGTAAAGCTTACTATTGTGATAAAATGAATGAAGAAAAAAGTAAGTAATTTACATACCGCTTTTTACATCTTTGTGCTTTTATATGGAATGTCCAATGGAACAACGCTTTTATTGTTGTTCTTTATCTTAAAATCGACATTAGGCCTTAAACAATGAGCTTCTCTTAATCCTCAAAGTAAGTTAAAGATGGCCTACAGCTCTAGTTTGAGCAGAATTCTTTCTGCTTATGCGCATTTCGACAACTTATGTCTCTTCAGTGCAGATCAAATCAAAACATTTGGAAATCCATATACCGAAATTTGTATAAAAGCTGATAGAGGAAAAATACAAAAAATACCGAAGTTGCATAAAAAAACAGTAAATTTCGTTATGCTGTTATAACCAATAGGATTTTAAAAGGGAATATTTCATTTTATATATTTACATTTAAATAGCTATAAAATAATTAAAATCAAAGTTTCAAATTGATCATTATAAGTGCATGTAAATAGTACATTTTAATTTCTCTTGGAATTCTAGGGTAAATTTGAGAACAAAGATACTGTTTTTGTAAAGTTACATGCCTATTTTCGGACGTTTTAATTCGCGAAACCGTTTCCCTTTTTTATTATATTTACATATTTTACATGTACAAGGCATTTTGCATTCAATTCTCATTGTAAACGGGCCCGTTTTTTTAATTAAAAAGGTTTTGTCACAGTTGGTGTTAGTCAGTCCGGTAACAAACTCTGGATCTACCCAACGATATCTGTTCTCATTTGTGAAACAGAAACATTGTAATTGTCTGTCAAATCGTAATGTCGACCGTAAAACTTCTGTAGTGACATTCCAACAGTGACTGAACATACCCTTGATGTATCATTTTATGAGACAGTAATTTCACTCTGTTGACAAAATCGCTGTACAAACTACAGGCACGGCAATAGCGAATGAGTTGTGAAATGTACACGCCATATGCCAGAGAAGTTGGAATATTACTGCTCAAAAACGGGAAGTTCACCATTGGAAAGTCGAAATCATCACGCTTGTCGTAAAGTTTTGTTTTCAGACGCCAGAGTTGTCAATGTAGAGGTAAAGGTCCAGGTATGATGCTGATGATTGTGTATCAGTGGTCTCTTTAATTTCGAGTTCATTTGGGTATATAAGATGAAGGTTATCCTTAAATTGAGGATTGTTCAATGATAGAACATCATCTGTATAACAAAAACTCACATTAAAGGATTGGGCTAGCTTAAAATGCAGAAAATAAATTAACAGTAACTTCGGTATTTTGTTATTTATTGGCTTTTTTCTGAACTAGCCCTTGTATGAACCTGGCTCCATACGAATAAAGAAACAAATCTGCTAAAAGTGGCGCACAATTAGTCCCCATAGGTATCCCTATGGTCTGCTAGAAAACTTGTGCTCCAAATTCTACAAATATGTTATCAATCAAGAATTCCAGCATTGCAATGACATCTTCCTCTGTATACTTTTTGTGTGAATCAGTATGATGTTTAACAAAATAGGCCTCATTTTTATCTACCACTAAATATGATTATCTTCTTTCAACCTTTTTAGTACAGAAAGACTGATGTATTAAATCCCGGAGTACTGACTTTAGCTTATCGTAAAATTATTTCTAAAAAAGGCAAGTTCATAATTGGAAAGTCAAAATCATTGCAATTGTCATTAAGTGTATCATTTTTTTCTTTAATGTCCAGTTCATTTGAGATGAGATTTAGATAATCCTTAAATAAATGATCGTTTAAAGAAAAAAACTCAACTGTCTGTGTGATGGAAACTCGAATTAAAAGATCTGGCTAGAATGTTCTCTTTTTTCTGACTACCTGACTTCATACGAATATAAAACAAATCGGCAGGAAGTAGCACAAAATTCAGAGCTTCAATATGGGGTTTTAGTACATTTGAAAGAGCCAGCAATATTTTCTTGTTACGACATTTGTGGAGATTAGTAATAAAAAAAATGAATGAAGATAATTGTTTTCGTCAGTTACATTAAAACCAAAGGACGACAAGGCAGACCTCTGATTGTTTGGAATTTCCTTTCTCTGTTTCAAAAATACATTGCGTTTCCAAAGGAATCGTCAATACCTATCTTTTTATCAAGCAAGCTATACAGTGTATTTTGCAGACAAATATGTATATGTAATCGGGCTCTTGACAGCTATGTGTTGTAAAATATCAAGCCGTGAGCCAGAATATGAAGCACATTGCCCCAAGCTGCATATTCTGGCGAGCAGGATGATATTTTACAATAAATCAGCTGTCAAAAGCCCGATAACTTGTTTTTCATCCTTTATTTTGTATTTTAGATTTGTTATTATGGCACTGAGGTTTCAAATTCTCCCAAAATTGCCCGGGAAATTCTGCATACAAGTCATTCTCGCCCTTTCAGCTATTTTCATCTTCAAAAACATCGTTTGTAATTTTTTTTAATTCTACTGTCTTTGTTTTGTAACTGGATGAATATTTTGACCGAACTACTCGAAATAATGTCGATTTTGAATGTTGCAGTAACCTTTGGTTGTTATGATACGTAATTTTTCTGACGCCTAGTTTATCTTTTTGTGTAATCATGATCCTGTATTGAATACGTTATCGGAAAGAGCAAATGAAATAGATGTTTATTTTTATCAGTTTGATTTCGTGTAAAAACTTGAAAAAAGTTATTGCCTTTGAAACGTTGGGAGAATTCATTGATATATCCAGGTCAACCGGACATGGCTTTTACGGAAAGGGTCTACATGCTGATATAACCATGGGGAAGGATGATAAGATGTGGTTATTGGCTTTGTCTGCTTGAGATATTTGTGTAATTTTCATGGACGTCTTCACACCGTCGGAATGTTCAAATAATCGTTTTGCACTTCGGCTCTTTACTTCAGGAACCTGATTCAGCCAGAAAGTGTTGCACATCATTCTCTGTCATCTGTCATCATTCTGTATATTCTGCAACTGCATCCACAGATGTGGTAGATTGTCATTCGGTGCTCGCCCTAAAACCGATTTTATTTGAAAACTTACAATATCTTTATTCAAAAAGAACTTTGTTTAAACCTAAGGAGTGTCTCACTTTTGCATAGCTATGTCCTGAGCTGATTTTGGCTTTTCTTTTTAGATCGTCTTGGTAATTTGCTCTCTATCAGCCTTTGAACATTGCGGTGAATGAATTTCCAAATCTGCACCGAAGAGACGTAAGTTGTCGAAATGCGCATGTGCAGAAACTAAATTCACAGTAACTTCGGTATTTTATTATTTGTAACCAGTTGGCCGATGACACTGCTTATGGGCATTTAGTACCCTAAAGTATTCATCAACCCAGTAGCAAGTACCTCGGTGCTGGTCCCAAAATCGATTTTATTTGAACACCTACAATATCTAAACTCAGGAAAAATTTGTTAAAACCTAAAGAGTATTTCCCTCTTGCGTAGCTCTGTCCTTAGCTGATTTTGGCTTTCCTTTTTGGTTCGTATTGGTAATTTGTTCTCTGTCTGCTTTTGAAAATTTAGATTTATGAATTTGCAAATCTTTTTATTTGATCTGCACTGAAGAGACATAGTTTGTTATTCCAACAATATTTGGATTCCAAGAAATAAAGTAACCAGCTGGGCCATAAAAATGTAGAGGAATTGCAAGAATAATCAAGGTGTGTGGATTTAAAGTCCGCGATCTGGATCTTTCGCAATGAAGAAAGGGGATAACAGAAAACATTTACAATGGCTGAAATTACAATTGCATACTACAATCGGCCAGGGGGAAAACACACGAAAACACAAACTAGACAAAAGACAAACGCAAACAATGAAAGGAACTCGGGACAGCCTGACTGGGTACCGGCACCAGCAAAAGCCAGCGGTAGGGTTTAACCGGTCAATGGGTACCCAAATCTACCCTTTATCTATCCCGTTTTCCTATAGAATAATAATTATACCTGTTTCTGATAGAAAGTGTTGGTAACAACAAGTTTTGTACAGGTGTAAGATATAATAGGAATTGTTTTGTCTTTGAAGTAGGGGGTATTTTGAAAGTTTCATGTTTGTTATGTAGAATATTTCCTAGATTAATAGCATCTGAGCTTGTAATTTTGTTTGCGACATTCAGTTTAATAATGAATGTTCTTGTTCATGAGCTGAAGTAGTAACAGGACTAAATAATTTGTCATTAGCAAAATCAAATTCAAGGCAATTACAACTAATTTGTAATCATCTGACGATGGATCTGTCACATTAGAATTCAAACAGATTTCGAAAAAATATATTATTTAGAATGTAGAAAGTAGTGTAGTTTGGTGCACATGAATGGGGGAAGGACGTCTTTTGAAATATCATACAATGGTGGACTGTGTAATGCCGATGGCAATAGCTACGTAAACGATACTGGCTTCCATTCAGAATATTCATCACATTGACTGAACTTCATCCAAGGCTAGACAACTTACCTATACTTTTGATACTGTCATTTCAATCATAGGGTATTGCGGTACAAAGCTCTCAAATCAAGTACCCTTTTCCTTGTGATCGATGTTCTCAAAGTAGGGTTGCTGGTATCGTGATATATTACGAGGATTCAAGGATTCGTACATTCATGTTGACGATTGAATGTTTAGGGGGATTGAAATGAGTGTTGACATGCCCAGTATTGTTTTCCTTTATTTCGTAGTGATGTCCATCAATCTATCCTTGATCTCTCCATCATATATCGATCAATACAGGGTATATACTCTTTCCATATACGCTCTTTCCTAAGGCGCAGTTCAGATCATCATAAATTCTGAGTATATAAACACAAAATGTATATGATATTTGCACAAAAGATAGAAAGCTTTTTGATATTTACAGTATAAATGGTGTGAATCACAAAAATGATTTTTTTTATTATTTAGCGGATCATTAAAAATGTACTGGATTATGGTTATCCTTTACAAAATAAAAGCAAAAATGTGACTTCGCAATACCTAAATACCTTGATTATTGTCCTACTTATGAAAAAGAAAGGGAATGGGGTAAATGTCAAGGAGACAACATCCCATCTACAGGTTTTAACGACCCAAAACAAAGCATCTAGGGTCACCATACGGTCCTCTACTTTAGTGTAAGAATGATGTTTTACGAAAGGATATAGTGTAAATGAACATTAGACCATAACACATAATTATGTAAACTACAACTGCAATTAATTTTAATGAGTTATATGACCATTTCGGAAATTAATTCCTCATCAGCAGTACTAGAACCCAAAATTAGGAAATCCATGATTTAAAAAATGGTTTTAAAATGCAAAAAACCAAACGAAACCGAAATAATCAGTAATGATCCTGATAATCAGATGGTAATTTATTCCTTTTAAATTGTAAACTCTGCACAATATTTTTACCTGAGTAAATTTAGACTTTCACAAATAATGAATATTAATGTATATTTCTGTTTTAAGAACTATAACCAGAGGTCTGACTATTTATTGTTGCTCTTGGAGAAACAAGTTTTGGATCGGAAATTATTATATTTTTACTCAAATAACTAAATACCGAAGTTACTTTGAATGTATATTCTGCAAATGCGCATTTCGACAACTTATGTTTCTTCAGTCCAAATAAAATCTAAACATTCGGAAGATAATAAACTCAAAGATGTTGAACAACTGAAAGAGAACAAATAACAAATATTATCTACATGTATATTTTAATTTTTAGTATACCTTCTATAAAGAGCAAGTTCTGAAACACAAAACATTTTAAGGATATGGAATAACAGCACATGAGACCAAATTCTTCAAATATATACATGGTAACACTACATCAAGGAAACTTAGTACTTATGAATGAAAGATCGTCAATAAACACTAAATTGGTTGGCAAAGTGTTCTTACAATCATTGCCATCAAAAATTCAATAATATGCAGAAATTAAATTCACAGAACTTCGGTATTAAGTTATATAAACAACCACAGTACAATCATCGAGTCCGTTGCAAGAAATTTGGAAATAGCTAAAATATGTTTTGAAATAAGTTTCCGTTAGAATGAAGCTTCTTATTTTCATTTATATAGAATTCAACAAACAACGATCAACATGACAAACAACTTCGCCGGAACATTCGAGCTACAAAAATGGTGGCTATATTGATATTTCTTTTTGGAATTTGCTGGTTTCCAGTTCATTTGATGATGGTATGGGACCCATTTACCTTTAAGAAACCAGGATCACATAATTGGTTAATTCATTCTTTATGTATACTATGACATATGTAGATTCCTGTGCTAACCCATTTGGGTATGCTTTAACAAACAAGGGATTTAAACAAGCAGTTCTCAGAAAATTTCGATTGATTAGGAAGATGTGTACTTGTGTGGGGAAACCAGAATCTTAGGAAAATACAACAGACGATGCATGAAAGCACAAATAGTTGTAAGGAGAAAACCAAACGATAACAAAAAACACTTTTGAGTCTTTTTTTTCAATTTTGTTATTCTCACATTGAAAATGGTTTATCAAGAAGAAATTACATCGTTACGTCCACCACATTTTAGTTAGATGTGTAAAAAAAAATTATTGTGAAAAATATTGTGTTTTGCAGACTACTGAAATCTATATTCTAAAATATATGCAGGTGGCATTCGATGGCTTCCTATTTGCCTTAAGGAAAACTTATTTAAAATTACATTTGAAAACTTATTGTATTTCTGGGACAGAAACACTTTCTGATAAAAACAAATCAATACAGAGTAAAAAAAAGAGGAAAACTGAATAAACTTGATCGTTGATATATTTTTTTCTAATGATATGTGAAGTTTAAACTGGCTGTGACCAGTTAGATTGCTTATCCAACATATGTTAAAAAAATAACCGTGCTAAACCCCGCTTAATCTATTCGGATTTCAGTTCTCGGTGTTCATCATGTATCATTAGAGAGAACATTTACACCACTATATTACAAAAACAGGATAACAGTAACATCTACATTGGCCGAAAACTAAAATCACATGCCATCATTCACAAAAGAACTCCACCAATAAGACAGTAATGAAGACAAGAGACAAGAATAAACAACGATAGGAACTCGGGATAGCCGGACTTAGTACCGGCACTAGCAGATGCCAGTGGTTGGGTTAAACCGGTTTTATGAGAACCCAAACCTCCCCGTTTCCCTATAGTATAATAAGCATACGAATAATTACATTTCATGCATATTCATTTAAATTCTGCCAATTTGATAGGTGAACATTGCTCACGTGGCATATTACTGTGAAGTTTCAATTCCAATGAAACATTTGAACACCTGACCACGTGGCGGATGAATCAGTAAAAATAGAATCCAATGTACATGATGTACTATCATTTAAAAATTTGTTTTTTTTTCTTTTTTAATAATTTCGTTTTAAAATATAATTATAAGAATTGAATGCATTATTTTGAAGTTTCATAGGGATTATGAATGTGTTGACCGGGCGCACATTTTCAACATGAAAAATGTGCTTTGGTCATCACTTTCATACCCCAATGAAACTTCAAAATAATGCATTCAATTCAATAAAACCAAATACAGGTAGAATACTAACTCTTTGACCATTATCTTGGAAACGTAAAGCATATGACTAAACGTAATTTAGAAAGATTAGTCAAAGGGTGATCACCGTGCTAAACTGGCAGCTAGCTCAAGAAACCTAGTCTGCTGAAAAAAAAACTGTCCTGGTTTTATCCTCTCTCTATAATTAAAATTAAAAAATTTTCAAATGCTAGACAAGCCTCGCAATTAACATTTTAAAATTTAATTATCTTAAGTGAATAAAATATGGTAATGAACGGAATCGTGTGGTGTTATCTATATTTATTTCCGAAATAAAAATGGTATTTCGTATTTTCTGTCGAAAAGTCTGGATATAGCAAAATATTGTCAAAGGCGCGTTAATAATTGACATTCATTTTTTCTTAGATAACAATGTGAAGTTTGTTTAAGCCACATTTACTTTATCATTGCAGCACATTGTTAAAACGGCAGATTGTTTGAGCTAAAAGTTCAATAATGTTTCTAAATGTTACGAGGCTGCAAGTATGATATCTTCATGTCTAATCTAAAAATCTGCTATATCCATCAGTAGTTGTTGCTTTTCTTTATTATAAATGTATTAATGCCGTCTTCCTTTTCTTTGTCATAAATGTAACTGTCTTTGCTTTTCTTTGTAATAAATGTATTAAAATTGTCTTGCTTTTTTAAGATACAAATCATGTAATTGAGATATATCAGTCATGAGCATTTCACTATGTCTCTTTGGCACTTATATACAACGAAACCTAAAATTCACAAAAAAAAACCTGCAAAGACTAATTACATCCACTAATATGTAGAAGGAATGTCTATTTCAACTTAATATACTGATTTGAAAAAAGGAAACGCATAATTTTGAAATTTTATGCAATCGTTTAGTACTTAAGAGGTACCGTACAGGGCACTAAGAAGACTGATTTACAAGGCATTTGAACATTTTTCGCTTACATAATACGCTCTGTTAACCACTAAGGAAAAAAGCAACTTTAGTATGCTCTTGCCTAAACCACGTGACAAAGTTGGGAAAAAATGTTGGATACATGTTGTCTACTAAAACAGTTCACAAACCCATTTCATTATTCCTTAAAATCAATTTCCAAAAATATGGCGCAGCTCACTGTAAATGAGCGCAAAAAGCCTGGTGTTTTATCCATTTTCATTTTAACGCAAAAGGACAACAGGAAGTTGCAACAATAATCGCGAAATATTTGTGTTCAACAAACAACAATGCCAAAAGGGGTTTTCTCACAAAGTCAATGACCCGTTGTTGTCGTTACGGCGGTCATACACTGTATCGATTCCCGCAGCACTTCTTTAAGTTAAGAAAAAGTGACGTTTCATTTAATGAAAAGTGATGATTTTCGGAGGAATGAATTTTTGGTTATGTTTCTTTTTAGAGATCAATATCTGTTAATATTTTGATAATGTTAGGGTATGAATAAAATTTTTGGTTTTTTTTTTTTTTATTATTGTTTTT
>MJUU01068003.1:11195-23523 GCA_002080025.1 Modiolus philippinarum | reverse complement strand
TCCTATGCACAACTCCTCTTAATCCACTTGAAGGATTTTGATAGAACTATAGACAAAGGTAGAACACTATATGTAGATGTGTAAAATGTCAAATAGGCTGAAAAAGGTGAATTTTATATTGTCTGATTTAGACAGAGTGTTTTCATTGGAACCCTTGGGAAAAGTTTTTTCTTGAAGATTATATCATTGTGTCCATACTTGTATTGTGTCCACACTTGTACTGTGTCCGCACCTGTATTATGTCCACACCAACTTAATTTTGCACTTACCATATAGATTCAGGGTTCAATAAGCGGGGGGTATCTTTGGCTGCCATTCAGCGACAGCTCTTGTTTATATTCAACACCATCAATAATTAAAAACTGAAAAAGTTATAACACGCAAATACACCGATTGCACATTTGCGGGATTGCTCATTATTTTAGCCAAACAAGGAGTAATCGGGTACAAAACTGGTTCCAAGACGCTGATAGACGATGATAGTAATTTCTTCATTTTCATTCAAGTTTCGTTTTTTGTGGTTGGAAATGTTCCTCGTGGATTTCTTTGCTAGTTGAAAACGATTTTTTACCCATATGTTGAATAACAACGTAAGATTCGTTGGTAGAAAATATCCGTCCCTTGCTCCAAGGTTGGATGATGTCATTTTTCCTCAGGTTGACCCCAGATGACCTCATCTAAATAACGAGTCAAATCCGGATTGGAAAAGATGTGCAACCCATGTATAAACGAACATTGTTGCAATGTTATGAAATACTCTAGGATAGGTAATGACACGATTTTTATAGAAATTATAAAATATGACTTTCAGTATACTAGTAAAATAAAGTGATTCTAGAATATTGGCCCACACAGTACATGATGTCACACCATGACTGCATGTCACCACAAATTGCACCTGAAATAAAAACAAATATAAAGATTTCTTAAAATGTATCATAATTTGTGAATCACAGTTGTTGTTAACAAAGAAAAAAGGAGTAGTTGGTGGCAGGAGAAGCCACAATTGGGGTTCAAATTTCCTCAAATCCATTTTCGGCCGGGGGGCTTTGCCCCCCTGTACCCCCTACCAGGGCTTTGCCCTGGACCCACTGGGGGCCTTTAGCGGCCCAGACCCCCGGCCGTATATTCTTTCTCCCCCTATTATTTCCAATTCTCCCCTATTCAAATTCCTACTGAAACCACTGGAAATATGTGAAATCTTTTTTTTTCATCACATTTTGATGGGTTTTTTTTCTTTGGATTCCTCTCATTGTAAGCTTTAAATAAATGTAGCTCTTACCATTTCCGAGCTATAATGTATCATAGGGGCCAACATTGCAATTATAAGAAATATGTAAAATCTTTATTGTTCATCAGATTTTGATGGGATTTTTTCTTTACATTATTCTCAGCTCAAATTATTCTTTGTAAGCTTTATTATCACTATTTTGTGTCCAGCTAATTACTGTATCAAGTTTTTTATACGACCGCAAAAATTTTTGTGGTCGTATAATGGTATGGTGCTGTCGTCGTCGTCGTTGTCGTCGTTGTGGTTGTCGTCGTCTGTAGACACTTTTGTTTTTGGCCAATAACTTAAGTTCCAGATGATCAATCCTTGTGAAATTTTTACACAATGTTCCTTGGCACAAAAGGAATGCTTGGGTAAGTTTTGGTCATTGTGGCCCCACCCGTTTTAAAAAAAGGGGCCAAAAGGGGTTAAATTAGGTATTTTCACATATTTGACTGTAGAATCTTTATTATTTGTTGGATTTTGATGGGGTTTCTTTCAGTAAACTCCTTAGAAAATTTCCAATCTGGAGTATGCCAAGGGATTTCACGTGGCATGTACCGTTCACGAGATAAATGGGGCCCAAAAGGGGCGAATTTCAAAAATTTAATTTTTTTATTTTTAGTCCGATTTTGATGCAATTTTTTTCAAAGGATTCCTTATGAAAAATTTACATAGCGCTTTACTATTAGATTTTTGGTAACTTGTTTCCTTACCCAGCTATGAGGGGCCAAAGGGGGCCAAAATCATAAATTTACAGATAACCTTAAATTTTTATTTTTCATCGGATTTCGATGGGATTTTTTTCTTTGGATTCCTCTTGATGTAAGCTTTCAGTAGTATGTCAACGGATTTTGCTTAGCTCTTACTGTTTCCGTTCTATAAGGGTTCACAGGGGCCAAAACTGCAAATTTGCAGATTTCCTAAAATTTTTATTTTTCATCGCATTTTGATGGTCTTTTTTCTATGGATTCCTCTTGATATAAGCTTTCAGCAGTATGTCAATGGATTGGGCTTAGCTCTTACCGTTTCTGCGCTATAAAGGGTCAAAGAGGAATCATAAGGAGTCATAAGGGCTAATTTTTATTTTCCCTAGTTTGTGTCCAGCTAATTTCTGGGTCAATCTCCTTATTGCGTCCTTCTAATTATTGTGTCAAGCTCTTTCGTTTGTCCATACTCGCTTTAAATTACACTTTTTCAGATTTCAGTGGACGACATGCTGCGGTCGTATCATGCTGCGCTCGGCATAGCCCTTTATTATTGTTTCCATCTAAAATTGCTATGTCAAGCTTTTTACTGTGTCCACATTTGCTTTAAATTACACTTGTTCAAATTTCAGTGGTCAACATGCTGCGGTCTGCTTAGCCCTGTATTATAGCATTGTGTAAAAAATTCTTTCAAAGACATTTATAGTCTGATTTTCATAATTGTTTGCTTCTGGACAAACTGTGTTTTTGTATATTTTAAATTATATTCAGGTGTTTATGTCATCACAATAGAACCGGAAACACAAATTTTCCAAGTCATATCAAAGTTTCAGGAAGAAACTGTAACAACTTTTGTAGGATAGCTCACCTCAGTAAGTTTGGAGGGCTTATGTGATACTGCAAGCGTCAACGTTGACATCTGGTTAGGTATAATGGTTTAAGTCCACTATACTGCTTACTTACATGCCATTGGTATGCATGATGCAACTTAGGGTGACACCTGCAATGCATGTTTAAGATGCTTTCTGTGACCAACATTTTGGTCACGAGCTACTTGTTAGGTGGAATGGTTAAGTCCATTCCCACTTGCTGACATTTCCCACATCAACCATATTGGTATGTATGATGCATTTTGGGATGACAGCTCCAATGCATGTTTTGGCTGCTGTCTGTGATCTACATTTTACCCGTGAGACCCCTCAGTTTGTTAGGTAACATGGTCACCATAAAGTCATCAATACTAAGCTTTCACTACAAGCCAAACTTCACTATTATCGTAAATTTGTACAAGTTTCTTTGATCATGTACAGCAAATAACTCAAGTATTTGCTACTGCCAGCCTGAATACAAAAAAAAAAACATTGGCAAAAAGTATGTTAGGCAATGCCTACTTTGTCATTCAGTGCATGTTAACAAAGAAATATACATCTAAAAAAGACTCTAGAATCGTACAAATTTTTTTACGAATCAATTACCAATTTCTTGATTTCTTGTCATTTTTAGCTCACCAGGCCTAAAAGGCCATGTGAGCTTTTGCTATCACTATACGTCCGTTGTTCGTCCGTCAACAATTTCAAAAATCTTCTCCTCTGAAACCGCCAGGCCAAATGTAACTAAACTTGACTTGAATCATCACCAGGGTATGGCTTCTCAAAATTATGTTTGATTAGTCGGCTGGTCAAACAACATGGCCGCCATTGCTCAAAATAGAACATAGGGGTAAATTGAGGTTTTTGGCTAATAACTCGAAAACCGTTAGAGATATCAAAAATTTTGCGGAGTAAAAATGATCAGCACGATGAGATCTTCCCACTGTGCAATTTTGAGGAAAATCTTAAAATCTCGAAGTTATAGCCCTTTTTCCTTAAAATTTTCAAAATTTTTGCATTTTTTATTTTTCATTTCAAAAAGTGTAACAGATAGAGGTCAAGTGTAAATTGCAAAAATGTTCAGCATATCAAGAACTACCCACCCTGAAATTTTGAAGAAAATCCATAAACCCTCAAAGGAATTATTGCCCTTTTTTCACTGAATATTTAAAATTTTCTTATTTTTCTTCTTTTATTTCCAAAACTTTAGAAGATGAAGGTTAAGTGTAAATTGATGAAATGTTTGCCATGCTGTGGCAACTTCAAAACTGCAGGTGTTGAAAATAGTTCGCTGACCACCATTTTCAAAATGGCCGCAAAAAAGGCGGGAAAATTCCACATTGTCCGATTTCAATGAAATTTGGTTTCCAAATAAGTATTGATGTCGCGACTTCAAAACTGATGTTAAAAATTGTTTGTTGACGGCCATTTTCAAAATAGCCGCCAAAAAAGGCGGGAAAATTCAAAATTGTCCAATTTCAATGAAGTTTTATTTCCAAATTGGTATTGATGTCACAACGTCAAAACTGATGTTGAAAATTGTTTGTTGACTGCACTTTTCAAAATGATCGCAAGCGGTATCCAAGCAGATATTAGTGTCACTACTTCAAAACTGGTGTTGAAAATTGCTTGTTGACTGCCATTTTCAAATGGCTGCCAAAAAAGGCTTGAAAATTCAACAATTGTCCTATTTCAATGAAATTTGGTTTCCATATAGGTATTGGTGTCAAATATTTAAAACTGATGTTGAAAATTGTTGAGCTATTGCCATCACTTGGCGTCCGTCGTCCGTCCGTCCGTCGTCTGTCCATCCTTTAAACTTTTCACATATTCATCTTCTCCTCTGAAACCACTAAAGCAAATTCAACCAAACTTTACAGGAATGATGTATGGACGGTCCTTTACAAAGATTGCTCATTTCATTCCGATCCGATTAAAAACATGGCCACCAGCGCGGAACTTAAGTTTAACATAGGACCCTATGGAAAAATCACATTTTCATCTACTCCTCTGAAACCACTGAAGCAAATTCAACCAAACTTTACAATGAATGATGTATGGAAGGTCCTTTACAAAGATTGCTCATTTTGTTTCGATCCAATAAAAAACATGGCCGCCAGTGCGGAACTTAGGTTTAACATTCGACGCTATGGGAAAAATCAAATTTTCATCTTCTTCTCTGAAAAGGCTTAAGCAAATTGAACCAAACTTTACAGGAATGATGTACTTAAGGTCCTTAACAAAGATGGCTCATTTTGTTCGGATCCGACGAAAGACATGGCCTACAGCACGGAACATGGTTTAACATAGGACCCTATGGGAAGATCACATTTTCATCAACTCCTCTGAAACCATTGAAGCAAATTCAACCAAACTTTACAGGAATAATGTATGGAAGGTTCTTTACAAAGATTGCTCATTTTGTTACGATCCAATTAATAACATGGCAGCCAGCGCAGAACTTAGGTTTAACATTGGACCATATGGGAAAAATTACATTTTCATCTTCTGCTCTGAAAAGGCTGAAGCAAATTGAACCTAACTTTACAGGAATGATGTACTAAAAGTCCTAAACAAAGATTGCTCATTTTGTTCCGATCTGATGAAAAACATGGCGGCCAGCATGGAACATTGTTTAACATAGGACCCTATGGGAAAATCATATTTTCATCTACTCCTCTGAAATAACAGAAGCAAATTCAACCTAACTTTACAGGAATGATGACTGAAGGTACTTTACAAAAATTGCACATTTCATTTGAATCCGACAAAAAACATTGCCTCAAGTGCAAAACATAGTTCAACATTGGAGCCCAGTATGAGAAAACCATCCTTTTCATCATCTTCTCTCAAAACAGTTAAAGCAAATTTATACTAAATGTATAGAAGGTCGTTTGCAAAAATTACTCATTTCAATAGGATCAGACAAAACACATGGGTGTTAATTGAGAACTTACCTAAACACCCTACCCCATTGGTAAAAAACATGATCATTTTTGGTCATGCAGGGCATAGAAGCGTTTTGTCAGGTGAGCGATACAGGCTCAGTCTCTGAGCCTCTAGTTCAAAATGGCTGCCTAAAAAGGTGGGAAAATTCAACATTGTCCTATTTCAATGAAATTTGGTTTCCAAATAGATATTGATGGTGCGACTTCAAAACCAATGTTGAAAATTGTTCGTTGACTGCCATTTACAAAATGACGTCTTGACCTCAAAACTGGTGTCAAAAGTGGTGCTTAGCAAAAACGTTTTTTGCCAAAAAAGCCCAACAAAGAAATATAGTAAAATATGATCAGACTTTAAATACAGTTCAAGATATTGGTGGTGTTCAAGCTACGAAAGTTTGAGAGACTGAAGATCAACTGTATAACTTACGTTGTTACCTTGATTGTTGCAACTGAAAGCCAGGTGAGCGATACAGGCTCCTTTGAGCCTCTGGTTCAAAATATAATCTTTCAAATGATTTAGTTAGGTCACCTATTAAAAGAATAATAGATGTTTTCTTTTTGATACTTCAAATATTGTCGCCAATAATAGACTCGCCATTAAGTGGGCTTGTCCATTATTGTCGCCAATATTTTTCGTATCAGAAACAAAACTTCCATCATTCTATATTTATAGGTGATCTTTTGCAATTTTTCTCATCTTGATTCATCTTTTTAGACGACCGCAAAAAATTTGAGGTCGTATAATGCTATGATGCTGTCGTCGTCAGTGTCGTCGTTGTCTGTAGACATTTTTGTTTTAACTTAAGTTCCAGTGGACCAATCCTTATGAAATTTTACCACAGTGTTCCTTGGCACAAAAGGAAGGCTTGGGTTGGTTTTGGTCATTTTGGCCCTCTCGTGTTCAAAAAGGGGGCCAAAAAGGGCAACATTTGGTGTTATCACATATTTGGCTCTAAAATATTTATTATATATTGGATTTTGATGGGGTTTCTTTCAGTGTGTTCCTAATTGAATTTCCTTTCAGAGCTATGCAACGAATTTTACGTGGCATGTACCGTTAATGAGATAAATGGGCCCAAAAGGGGCAATTTTAAAAATTTTCATTTTTTTAATTTTTAGTCCAATTTTGATGCAGTTTTTTTAATGGATTCTTTTTGAAAATAAACATTGAGTTGCACCATCAGATTTTTGACAACTTATTCGTTTTTAGAGCTATGAGGGGCCCAATGGGGACAAACTCTCAAATTTTCAGTTACCTAAAATGTTTATTTTTCATCAGATTTCAATGGGATTTTTTTCTGTGGATTCCTCTTGATATAAGCTTTCAGTAGTATGTCAACCAACTTCTGTTTTTAAGCTACAAGGTGTCAAAGGGGCCAAAATTGCAATTTTTCGAAATAAGTGAAATCTTATATTTTTCATCAGATTACATGTGATTTTTTTGTTTGTTTTGGAGTCCTCTTGTTGTAAGCTTTTGGTATTATGTCAAAGGATAGCTCTAACTGTTTCTTAGCTATAAGGGGTCAAAGTGACTGGAATTGCAAGTTTCAAAATATGTAAAATCTTTTATTTTTTTATTGGATTTTAATGAGGTTCCTTTCTTCGTATCCTCTTATGGTATAGTTAAAGTAGTATGTTGACTAATTTGACTTTCCTCTTAACTTACAATTTCAAATATATACAAGGAATTATAAGGGCTGATTTTTATTTTCATAAGTTTGTGTCCATTTAATTACTGTATCAAACTCTTTATTGTGTCAATTCAATTACTGTATCAAGCTCTTTACTGTGTCCTCATTCATTTTGAATTACACTTGTTCAAATTTCAGTGTTCGACATGATGCAGTCGTATCATGCTGCGCTTGGTGTAGCCCTTTATAAGAAATTGGATATGATAGGTGACATTTCATACTAAAGTTTAGGGATTTAAAGTATTGCTTGCAGATTATTTAATTGATTATGATAATTATAGAAGATCCCTCCGATATTCTGGATAATGGATATGATATTAATAAGGAACCTATATATGCCAATGTTAATACCAAGAAACAGAGCTGTCCTATCCTGATTAAAGATCTGTTTGAATACATCAGAAAGAATAAAGAGAATGAATGTACTGGATTTAGGAAAGAATTTGGGGTAAGTAAATCCAAGATATAGAATTAAGTTGATGATATATATAGTTATTATACAAATAAAGCAACTAACACTATTTACACTATATACAACATACAGCATATGTTCAATGGGGTGAGACTGGGTCATTAATTATAGACTTTTAAAAATAAAAAATTGACTTTAATGAAATACATTTATTTACTTATTTATTTATTTAGTCATTGACTATATGTGGTTTTATATAATATTTTCATGTTTCTATATATAAATTTTATATGTGCATCAAAGAACATGACATCCACACCACACCAAAACACTTGTAAGAGTAAAGTCCTAATAGAAATAACTTATTATCCTTACATATAGGATTACATATAGATAGATATGTCCTTTCAAAGTAGGGATAATCAAATTCTATTTTTTATTAGTTTAAGCATTTAAAGTTTTGAATGTAATATCATATTTATGTAATCTCAATTGTTAAGCATTTAAAATGCTTAACAATTGAGACTACAGAAATATGATATCACAGCCTTATACATGTATAACTCCAATTCTGAAACTAACAATGTTTGTCTTCAGTGGCAGAAGTGTATATACTCATTCACTTTTCCATTGCCAAAATTGAATTGTGGTTGAAATATCCTAATGAAATTATTACATGATTCAAAGGAGGTTGATATTTAATGCAAAACAGTGTTCAAAGGGAAATCACCTAATAAGATAATAGGGTTTGTATTACTGGATTTGACATGTTCAACACGGCATATGTCTTATAAGAAGCAGGAGATGCTTACTCTACGGGTGCACCTGATCTCACACATGGTTTTTTATTTGGTCTATTTTGTTCATCTTTGTATGTGTGTGTGTCTTCATTTTTCTTTTCTGTGCCGTACTCATGTTATGTCTCTGCTTCTTTGGTTTCCAATGTTGCCATTGTCCTTGGATTATTCGTTTTACATAGACTCATTTACTTTTCATTATCCTAATTGGCTAATAGTTACACTTAAACCCACTTTCTTTTAGGACTATTATCTTTTTGTTTAAATCCCCAAAATACTGGGATTTCAGCAGTAATCAAAACCTTTATATAACTGTAAACTAAATATGTCTAGAATTTTACTATATTGTATATATACTTATGCTTTATGTTAACACTCATGTTCAAGGTACTCTGGTCATAAAAGACTGTGTTTATCCCATTTTTTTTTCTGGAACCACAGACGTATATTGTGTTGGGACATACTCTACTTGTACATGATGATATGGTTGAATTATCTATTCTTGACACACCCATATGCATATTCAGAGAATATGTGTTTTTGAACTGAACTGTTAAATGCCAAATGCGCATTTTATGAGTTGCGACAAATTAAAGAAATGATTCCACATTACAGATTAAATATGTATATTATGAGTAACTGATGATACTTTTTATTTAGGAATTACCGTTAGGGTTACTTGCCCTATGTGATGCAGCTAAGAAACCAGAAAATAGACCAAAGAATAGATATGGTAACATAATTGCATGTAAGTATGTATGATTATTGTAGGTACAATAAATATTATTTTTGAAAAAAGACAGTAAGAAACATATGCAATGGTTGAAAATTAAGGTCAATGTCCACAATCCACCTAGGAAATCAAAAAAACAAATACAAAGACAAAAGACAAAGGTAAACAAAAGTAGGAACTCCAGACAAAATGGACTTGGTACCAGTGCTGATTAAGTTTAACAAAAGATGGTTTTAATCCTTTTTAGTCACCCAGACCTCTTAAACACTGTTTGACATCTATGTATAAAGTATTGGTTTAGATCTAACAAAATGATGAACAGCTGTTTTTTTCCATTAATTGAATTTATCTCCACTTTTCCTTCTTCAGCACCAGTCATTTGTCTTAGTTAATTATATTTTGATGATGGCATATTAATTTTGTTTTGAAACTCCTCTTTAGTGAATAATTTCTTTTGGCTGTAATGTTATGTACCATATGTTTTGTGCAATGTCAGATATAACCTTTTCAGTCTTTTTAGTAATGTTTTATTGGTAAAAATGTAAAGTAATTACTTCTTTGGAATACTAAATTAAAGAACAACAAAAAAATTTAAATAAATAAAAAAGAATGCATGTATGTTTTATGTTTTTTTCTTCAGATGATCATTCAAGGGTTGTGTTGACACCTATACCATCAGAACCAAATTCAGATTATATAAATGCTAATTATTTAGATGTAAGTAAAGCATTTGAATAAACACTGTCCCTGAATATTAATACATCAACAAACGCAGGCTGAAGCAAAAGGCAGAAAATATAAAAATTTAGAATAAAAAATTACAATGTAACCTCGATCTAGACAACATGACAAAGACAAACCATGTAAACAAAAAAGAAATGCAATGCCACAAAGCTTAAGCACTAGCAGTGCAAACGTAAAAAAAAATAAGGCCAAAAAAAAATTATATGTGTGTTTCAGGTTACAATAATTTGAAAATAGGGTCGGTAGTTCGGCAGAATTTTTTTTTTTGCTACATATTTTTTATCCATTGTGTTGTATGTGTGTCATTACCATATTTCTGGTATTTACTCATACCCCTAACTAGTAAAACTGGCGGATTTGACAACAGCGGCCAGGAATCCTGTGATTTTAACAATTCTTAATGCATTTTCTGAAGAAAAATGCTAGTGGTTGTAGAAATAGACACATCCGAGTTTTGTTGCTACCCACAAAACTGAGGACTATCGCTAAAACGCTCGAGGTCACACAAGTACATTTTGAATTATGGGGAAAAAATGCTAGGGTTGGAAGGAAAAATTAGGGTAGGTCGGGAAACCGGAAACACACTTATTTTTTTATTTGGCCTAACCCAAAAATGGAGGTATCATCAGGTGCTTGGTTCTGCTTCAAGCACTGCACTCGTCTTACAGCCAATTAAAAGTTTTGTGTTATTCATAGTCGTTATTTGTCTGTTTGGAAATAAATTAATGATAGCATATCATTGAAATTTACAATGTTGAAATAATCATAGCAAGAAGTATTGAAACTTGAAAAATCGCTGGAAGTCTTCAAGCTGTCTGTCATGAACATTGTCAAGTATACTTTTTTGGAGATTTGGTGTCATTCCAGAATATGTCTATAGTATTAAAGTATCATTATACATGTTCATGTTTAGAAGCTTTCATTTGGGTTTCTCCATTAGATTTTTATTAAATTAAAATTTTTGTTGGATTTCCTGATCTTCAGTTGTTACTTATGAGGAAATATCTGGATGGTTAAATGACCAATTAATGGAAAATCATCAATTTTCGTATTCAGTTATACATGTACATGTACATGTATTTTATAATAAGACAATGAAAATATGTATTTAGGTGTGAAGTTCATATTATTGTATTTTTATCTAGGGATATAAAAGAAAGAATGCATATATAGCATCTCAAGGTATGTTATTTGTTTATGTAATGTTCAATATTGTAAATGTAAAATTACAGACATTGCTATCAGTCATATTCCATGGGTATATTTGAGTATGCATTTTTTTAGGTTACTGTACTTGATATTTTTATTGTGGATTTCAGTTCAGTAGAATATGGTCATCAGTTGTGCTGATTTATAGCATAATCTCATGGATGGACCTATTAGATTCTGTCTACCTTAATCTCATCCAATACTTAATCTTGTGCTGTATCTATAAATGTTTTTTGTCTCACCCCCTACGAAAGTCGCGGAAAGTGAGACATAGGCGTGCAAAGTATGACGGCAGCGGCGTAAACTCAAGTTATTATATGGAAGCCCTTGATGTAGGAACTTTATATTTGGTCCATAGGTAGCTGACGGCGAGCCCTATCTGTCGCACCCAAAATTATGTGACCTTGACCTATATTTCGTGGTCCAGTGACCAGGTTAATTTTTTTTGCTTAAGTCCAGGTTAAGTTTTTGTCTCGCCTGTCGCTGAAAGCGAGACATAGGTATAGCAATCCAGCGGCGACGGCGGCAGCGTAACCTTCATAACTTTTCAAGGGTAATACATACAAACATCATCTTTGGTCCACAGCACCACCAAGTGATGACCTTTCCAGCAGCATATATTTTGGATGACCTTGACCTTGTTTTCATGGTTCAATAAGCACATAAACATTGCTACATAGTTTCACATTCAAGTCCTTTTCTCTGGAACTATAATACCTAGACTTGTCATATTTGGTCTATACTGATATCTATATGGGTACACGGCAGTCTGACACCTGTCGAGTTGCCTTGACCTCAATTGCATGGTTCAGTGAACTTAGAAAATCTGCGACATAGTTTCACATTCAAGTCCTTTTCTCAGTAACTGTTACACCTAGACCTGTCATATTTTGTTTGTAGGGAGATCTATATGGGTACACGCCAGTCTGACACCTGTCATGTTTCTTT
>MJUU01068001.1:135084-148917 GCA_002080025.1 Modiolus philippinarum | reverse complement strand
CCCTGCAATTTTGAAGAAAATCTGATGACCAGTTTTGGAGTTATTACCCTTTTTCTGGAAATTTTTCAAAATTTTAATATTTTTTATTTTTTATCAAAGAAACTATAGCAGGTAGAGGTCAACTTTAAATTGCAAAAATGTTCAGCATATTAAGATCTACCCACCCTGAACTTTTGGAGAAAATCCAAAAACCCTTGTAGGAGTTACTGCCCTTTTTCACAGAATTTTCAAAATTTTCATATTTTTCGTCTTTTATTTCCAAAACTATAAAAGATGAAGGTTAAGTGTAAATTGATAAAATGTTTGCCATCCTGTGCTGACTTCAAAAGTGGTGTTGAAAATCGTTTTTTGACTGACATTTTCAAAATAGCCACCCCCAAAAAAAGGCGGGAAAATTCAACATTGTTCAATTTCAATAAAATTTGGTTTCCAAATAGATATTGATGTTGCGACTCCAAAACCAGTGTTAAAAATTGTTTTTTGACCGCCATTTTCAAAATGGCCACCAAAAAAGGCGGGAAAATTCAAGATTGTCCAATTTCAATGAAATTTGGTTTCCAAATAGATATTGATGTTGCGACTTCAAAAACTGATGTTGAAAATTGTGCGTTGAATGCCATTTTCAAAATGGCCACCAAAAAAGGCGGGAAAATTCAACATTGTCCAATTTCAATGAAATTGGGTTTCCAAAAAGATATTGATGTTGTGACTTCAAAACTGATGTTGAAAATTGTAATTGCCCGCCATTTACAAAATGATGTTTGGACTTCAAAACTGGTGTCGAAAATGGTCCTTAGCAAGAATGTTTTTTGCCAAAAAAGCCAAACAAAGAAATATAGTAAAACATGATCAGACTTTTAAATACAGTTCAAGATATTGGTGGTGTTCCAGCTACCAAAGTTTGAGAGACTGAAGATCAACTGTATAACTTACAATGTAAGCTTGATCGTCATATTGTGCTTCATTATAAGTTTTCTTCACAATATAAGAAATATGTTTAAACTAGATTATAAAGGGGAACCCCTGCCAAAATTTTTTTATGGAAACAGGGACTCGGAATGTTTTGATTTCAGCAATATGCATTATCTGAATTATAAGTGGAACCCCTGCCCAAATTTTTTCTTGAATGATGGTCTGAAATGGGTTTTAATGGATAGTGGGGCTTTGAATTACTGTGGAAACTGCTGAATCTACTTGCCCAATTGGAACCATACTTGGTGACAACTGTCCATAGTCTGTACTATTGAAGAATGTGTCTGGTAAGTCTGCATGTATTCCAAGATGTCCGCCAGCGGGGGACATAGTTTAACATTGGACCCTATGGGAAAAACACATTCAAAGACATTCTTCTCTTAAACTACTTGGTCAGTTGGAATAAAACTTGGTCACAATAGGCCTTTAATGGTCTTCTTAAAAATTATGTCTGACAAGTCTGCACCTCATCCAAAATGGCCGCCAGCGGGGACCATTGTTTAAAATTGGACCCTATGGGGAAAACACGTTCAAAGATTTTCTCCTTTGAAACTTGAGAATGAGTAATTTAGGCTGCAGTTTATGCAAGTCTGATGGACCAGGTGAGCTTACAGGCTGGCTTGAGAGCCTCTAGTTTTCGTTACACTTTTCTCAGCAACTACATATCACTGCCACTTGAAATTTTGTATGTGACTTGAGTATTGGGTTCTATATTGCGCTTATCAAATTCAGGTCTGTCGGACATCTACTTTCTGTTTACCCACTTGGAATATTTTCAGCAAGTACTTTCAATGGTCAAAATTTTCTTAACACTTTTCTCAGCAACTATAAATCACAGCCACTTGAAATTTTGTATGTGAATTCAGTATGGGGTCTCATATTGCACTTATCTTATTCAGGTGTGTTGGACATCTACTTCCTGTTTACCCACTTGGAGTATTTCAACAAAAACTGTCAATGGTACAAATTTTTGTAACACTTTTCTCAGCAACTGTAAATCACAGACACTTGAAATTTTGTATGTGACTTTAGTATGGGGTTCTATATTGCGCTTATTGAATTCAGGTCTATGGGACATCTACTTCCTGTTTACCCACTAGGAATATTTTCAACAAATACTGTCAATGATACAAATTTTCGTAACACTTTTCTCAGCAACTACAAATCACAGTCACTTGAAATTTTGTATGTGACTTAAGTATGGGGTTCCATATTGTGCATATGGAATTCAGGTTGGTCAGACATCTTCTTCCTGTTTACTGACTTTGACATTTTCTACAAATATAGTCAATTCAGGTACAAGTTTTCGTAACATTTTTCTCACCAACTACAAATTACAGCCACTTTAAATTTGTGTATAAGGCTTAAGTATGGGGTTCAGTATTGCGCTTATCGAAGTCATTTCTGTCTGACATCTACTTCCTGTTTACCGACTTGGAATATTTTCAACAAATAATTGGTCAATGGTACAAATTTTCATAACACTTTTCGCAGTTTATTCAATTGGTTAATCTTGAACTCCTTAAAAACTTAAAGTCGTATTCCAACCAAACTTGCAGGATATGTTGTTCACCTGATCATTGTGCACCTGATACTGAAAATCAATTTTACAGATTTGTTCACTGAGCAAAAATAGCTCAAATGTTAATTTGGTTTACCTGCAAGACCTTCAAAATTATAATTCATATTCTAAACAAATTAACAGGATATGTTTTTTTTCTACTAATCCAGACATACATCTGATACTTAGATAGATTGTAGAGGTTAACTGAGCCAAAAATGGCTCTTTTCAAGTGCAGGCGACACAAGTGTTCCATCGAACACCCATCAATTTTTCAGATTTGGGGGGAACATAAATATGTCCGTAACTATAAAAAAATTAGCACACAGACCAATCTTACGGTTCTTCAGCTAGATTAGAACTAGATTATTGTCCTATTGAATGAATAAATGCTGACACACCACGATTCCATGACTCTATAGAAATTAAACAAACTTCCAGTGGATTGTTGGGGGAAGAATATACTGGTATGTACTGTTCATTTTTTCCAACACTTTTACAAAGTGACTGACATTTATGAAAGGATTCAAAACTTATGACACTGAATATTCAATGATCTGAAATACTCTTACAGGTCAATGTACCGGTAATAGGTTTATACCTTCAGTTTACAACAGGGATGTGGCCTAGGTACACCATGTACACCAGTAATTTTCGGTTTTCCAGAATTAGTACAACATTTCCCTGATTTAAACCAATTAATTAGTACAAGAAAGATATCTACGCATGCTTCTCTTTCATCACGGAAAGAAAAGAACATTTTTCTCCTCATTTAAAGCGATTATTTTGAGTGTATTTGTACTCATCTGATTTAAGATACCAGCAAGTAAAAACTCAAGTGTTTATAAGTGAGATATGTACTGTGTGTGAAGTAATGCCTTTGTTATAAGGACCTTTTTCAATCGTATTTGCTGCATCAGAAATTTTATTTGTTTTTTCATTTATTGAAAAGGTTCTAAAAAAATACTGGTCTAAATTGAACATGAATGTTGATTGAAAATGTTATGAGCACTAGTATGTCAATTGTTCGAAGAACAATTGATAGGTCTTTCCAGAAGTTGTGCCATAATGCTTTCATTTCAGATTAACCGATTAAACTAAGACACTATATATATACCTTTACTATGTACATTTATCAATATACATTGATGTAAAATGAAGGTTATTGTTGTCCATGATACTTTGATATTGACCTGATTTTGAAGGAAACATCTTCCTGTACTTTTTGTATTTAATACATTATTGTTACTATAATGGTATTAAGCGACAAGCAAAAGATAACTGCAAATCGATTGTCGAAAATCAGTTTTTGGTCCATAGGTTCCCAACTGTTGGTTTAATCACCTTTTCCTTTGCTACAAATGTAGATCATAACAGGACACACATTTTCTCCAGCATTTTTATTTGCTATCTATTACTGTTTTTGAATACATCCAATAGCAATGTCTCATATCAAAGTTTCAAGTTTTTTAGCAATAAATCATATCACCTACACATGTTTGTTCAACTCAAAGGCCTCATATCAATATATAGGTGGCCTGAATTAATTGGACCGACCTCTCAATTGTTCTTGGAACAACTGAGGTTCTAGTTTTATCAGCTTCGCTGAAGTTTTCATCTGAATGTGCACAGCAAATGGTTGAAAATATTATATAAACACATTTTGCAGAACAATGATTTTAACACACGAAAAGTTTGTCTGTTTTATGTTTTAATACTTGCAGATTTATTAAGTGCATACGTTTTCACTATTAAAAGAATTTATTTAAGAATATGTTGAAAGATATTTTTCAATGTTGATAATTTTGATAAATGAAAAACTGGGCAGTTATTTATTTTATTTCACGATTGTATAATTTTTATCTAAAAAATGTGCAGATGGTCATACAAACTGTTACACAAGGCTTCATATTTCCAAATACAATTAAAATACAGTAGTAAAATATATATCATCCATTTTGCTGCCATTGTTTTTATTTTTATCCCTTTGCAATGTTATTGTTGTCATACATGTATTAGTGGCTGGGTTACAAAAAATTCAAATGTAGGACTCTAGACTTCACCGGGCAAAAGACCTCATCGGGCAATAGACCTCATAGGTCAATAGACCTCATAGGTCAATAGACCTCATCGGGCAATAGATCTAAGTGGTCAATAGACGTTATCGGTCAATAGACTCCATCGGTCAATAGACCGCGCCGGTCAATAGATTCCATCAGTCAATAGACCGCACTGAGCAATAGACCTCATCGGGCAATAGACATGCTGGGATATGAAAATACCAATAGATGAAAATACTTTATACTTAACAGAACGTATAAAATATATGTATAAGATATATATATTAAATTTTATTAACTGATGACTTAAAATACAGTGTAATTTGCCCATTTAATATAACCGGAAGTTTATAGCACATATAATTTATACAGGACAAATGCCCTGTATAGAAATTTATACAGGGCAGATGCCCTGTATTAAAATTAATACAGGGCAAATGCCCTGTATAAATGAATCGGCCATTCTTTGATTAACAGTTATATAGTACTTGTCAGCAGAAAAATAGTACTCGTCAGCCGCATCCTGTTTCAGCTTGTACACCACACCAGTTCAAGGGGATTTGTAAACAACATGATACTGCAATATTTTTTTTTCTACTACAAGTTGAAAATTCGATAGAAATCTTTTTTATATTGCCTTGACTTTGTAATATCGAAATTTGCATCCTGTAATTGAGATTGGTAAAGATAATTCCCGAAATTTTAAGTCATCAGTTAATAAAGGTGTCATAAAACGGGAATTTTCATATTAATCCTGTATAATGTCCTCGGGCCAATACAGGTGACCTCAACCCAATACGACTGTACTTGGACATTATACAGGATTCATTTAATAACACTATAGTATATATCAGTGATTAAGGATGTTACTTAAAGTATCTATTAAATATTTTTTGATGTAATTAATCCATTTCTTTGAATAGCTATATGAATATATCATTTATTAAATGGGTTTTTGAATAGCAATAAATAGACATTAAAAAGTTATCCAAAAAAACTATTAACCCAGTTGATAAGAATATTGATTGAGCCATTTTATTTATAGATATATATCTACTTATAATTTCCATAACTTATATTTATCAAATTAATGTGATACAAATGTAGGTATACTGATGTCATTAACAAGAATTGACCCAATTTTTCATTAGTTGTAGCCATGCTTAGATTTTTCTGTTATTTTGCATTCGTCAGTTCTCCATCCATCCATCCATTGCTAACTCTTCATCCAAACATTTTCATCTTCATCTCAGAAACCACTCAGAGCATATATAACAATTTGGGATAAATCTGGTTACAATTGGTGGTACCCATCTTTTACCTTTTCTGCATTTCTTCTGCTGTATACATAGTTTTATAATCCAAGATTGCTGCCATTTGGAACACCAGTTTAGCCTTGAACTCTATGGGAACACGTAATTTAACAAATGTGATCATTTGCAAGCTCTGTGGCAAATTGCTGACAGAGTGATTTCATAAAAGTCTTTTAAGTGTTAAAAGATCTTGTATGGAACCACTTGGTCAGTAACGTGGCACCAAACTTGCAATTCACAATATTCCTTGGAGTGGTGCTAGTTTCACTGTTATACAAGTTGTCTTCAAGCAGGACACTGCATCCTACAGCTATACTTTCGAAGATCTTTCTGTCTGATTGAATCACTCAGTATTTGGAAACATATTTGATTACAACTATATTGAGTTTTCGAGTTTTACAATACATTTGGTCAAAATGAAGAGGATGCTTTGAAAAACTTTGAAACTAATGAAACTTCTTATTTCACTAAATGCCCAAGATGAGCCATTATCAAGTAAAATATGGCTGTGTGGAAACAAGACATTTTCAGAGATATGTCCCTTTAAACATTGATCAGAATTAATGAAGGATAACAGGAAACGCCTACAATCTCTGAAAATTATGGCAGATTTCCTGGCTCAATAACGTATTATATTTGCAATTCTTCAATGAACATACCAATATTCCTCAAGTAATACCTATAACAACTCCTTCAAACTCCTATCTTTTCTTTGTCAATCAACCAATCAAGATTCTATAGAATTCTTTTGTATACCAATTTGTCATTACTGGAGTATCAAGGTAAACCCCTTCAGGCAGTACAAATTGGTATACAATAGAATTTCTATAGAATCCTGATTGGTTGATTGGCAAATAAAAAACAGGAGTTTAGAAGGAGTTTTATAGGTGTTACTTTAGGAATATTGGTATGTTCATTGAAGAATTGCAAATATAATACGTTAAAGAGCCAGGAAACCGCCATAAAATCAGATGCCGTTACCAGCCAGGGAACTGCACAAAAAAAAAAGAAGAAAAACACCAATAAAAAGACAAAATTCAAACGTAAGCATAGGAACTCGGAATAACTGCAGACTTGGTACTGGCACTAGCAAGAGATACCAGAAGTCTACAGACCCAAAATTAATTATTATTATTGATATACTTTAAAGATGTGCAACTTAAAAGATGTGCATAGTAACAAAAATAATATTGACCCATGTCAGATTCAGAAATATTATGACCTCGTTTCCATGTAATTCATCATACTGCACAAACATCAAATAGATTTTAGCACCTTTATATTAATTTCTTGTCATTTAATGTTTGTGAATGTGCTTATGATTTCAGTCCTCTTAAAAGAGAATTATTTGGAATCTCTTTATTTATGTTCTGTACAAATGTAGTCTTTTATTACTTAATTGAAATAAATAGTTAACACATGGTTAAAGGATAATAGAACCTGTTTTGAAACAGGTGTTTCTCTAGATTTTCAGTTTAAAAATATATGTATATATTCACCTGGTTATACCAAAATACAGTCAAACTTCAATGGCTTTGAACACCCAAGGGACTGACAAAAACAGTTCGAGCTAGAGGGGCCCCGGAGAGGGACATTCAACCTATTGAGGTGAAACTGTGTTTTAATTCAAACGAAGGGTCCAGAAACAGGGTTCATTATGCATCCATGGTGTTCGAGTTCTTGCAGTTCGAGCCATTGAAGTTTAAATGTACAACTGTACTGGTGCCAAATATGCCACCTAAAAGCATCTCAGTGTCTTTTCGGGATCAGTTCAGAAAATGGATCATGTACAGTTTGTCCATCTAAATAGGGTAACCTTTTGAAGGGACCACACAGTTACCTAACCTTGGACAAGTAACCCCTACCACAGACTTTAAACAGAAAATTTAAATAGCACCAGAGCGCAAAAGCTAATTTGCAGCATCACATTTCAAGTTACATTTGAATCAAATATGGACTTTTGAAAGTTATATTGATCTTGAAAACCAAATGTATCAATCTATTTTCCTACTTCAGCAGATCCAACATAAATTATATAAAAGTTTCATTTAAATATCAACCATTTTTAGCTCACCTGACCCAAAGGGTCAGTGTGAACTATTGCCGTCACTTTGCGTCCATTGTCTGTTAACTTTTCACATTTTCATCTTCTCCTCTGAAACCACTGAAGCAAATTCAACCAAACAGGAATGAAGTATGTCCTTCAAAAAGATCGCTCATTTTGTACTGATCTGATAAAAAACATGGCCGCCAGCACGTAACATAGTTTAACATTGGACCCTATGAGAAAATAACTTTTTCATCCTCTTCTGAAACCAATGAAGCAAATTCAACCAAACTTTACTCACAGAAGTCCTTTACAGAGACTGTTAATTTTGTTCTGATCCGACAAAAAAACATGGTTGCCAGCACCTAATATAGTTTAACATTGGACCCTATGGGAAAAATCACTTTTTCGTCTTCACCTCTGAAATCGCAGACACAAATTCAACCAAACTTTACAGGAATGATGTATGGAAGGTCCTTAACAAAGATTACTCATTTTGCTCCAATCTGATAGAAAACATTGCCTCCAGCACAGGACTATGGGAAAATCACATTTTTATCTTTTCCTCTGAAACCAATGAAGCAAATTCAACCAAACCTTACAGGAATGATGTATGGAAGGTACTTTACAATAATTGCTCATTTCATTTTGTTTCAACAAAAAACATGGCCTCCAGTGCAGAACATAGTTTAACATTGGAGCCAAGTATGAGAAAACAATCCTGTTCATCATCTTCTCTGAAACTATTCAAGCAAATCAACTAAATGTATAGTATCTTTTCCTCTGAAACCAATGAAGCAAATTCAACCAAACCTTACAGGAATGATGTATGGAAGGTACTTTACAATAATGCTCATTTCATTTTGTTTCAACAAAAAACATGGCCTCCAGTGCAGAACATAGGAGCCCAGTATGAGAAAACCATCCTGTTCATCATCTTCTCTGAAAATATTCAAGCAAATCAACTAAATGTATAGATGATCCTTTGCAAAAATTACTGATTTCAATAGGATCAGACAAAAAACATGGGTGCTAATGGAGAACAAAGCTAAAATTAGACTCCATTGGTAAAAAAGATAATTTTGGTCATGAATGGCATAGAAGCATTTTGTCATGTGAGCGATACAGGCTCAGTCTTTAAGCCTATAGTTTTGTTTTGAAAGAAACCAAATTGTTCTGGCATTTCATTCACTCTAAGAATTACCTTGTTTATCGATGGAGTCTCCTTTTCCTGGTGTCCAACAATATAGCCAAGATTCACCAATTTGAATTAGATGTTAGGTGTTTGAGTTATAACTGTGTCATTCAGAAATTAATTTTTATGCCCTGCCATGAAAGTGGCAGGGCATGAAAGTGGAAGGGGCATATAGATTTACCCTTGTCTGTCTGTAACGTCCGTACGTCCATACGTTGGTACGTACATTTGTATGTCCTATGATTAAATTTTGCATTTAGTCCTATAGTTTGGTAACCTCAAGTGATATCTTTATTATATTGCACCACAATATTCACCTCTATGGGTACTACCCAATGTGTCCATGACCTACATTTTATGGTTGAGTGACTTTGATAAAATTTTTCGTTTAGGTCTGTTTCTCATCAACTATACATGATCTTTTTGGTCTTGCATCTAAACATTCACAGAAATGAGTACTATCCAATGCACCATCAATTAGGTGTCCATGACTTACATTTCACACTTGAGTGACTTTGGTTAAATTTTGCGTTTAGGGCTGTTTCTCTTCAACTTTACATGATATCTTTATGATATTGCATCGTAACATTTTCCGTAATAAGTGCTACCCAATGCACTAACAATTAGGTGTCCATGACTTCCATTTCACACTTGAGTGACTTTGGTTAAATTTTGTGTTTAGGTCTGTTTCTCGTCAACTTTACATGATATCTTTATGAAATTGCATTTTAATTCACCTTAATGAGTACTTACCCAATGCACTAACTAATTAGGTGTCCATGACTTACATTTCACACTTGAGTGACTTTGGTTAAATTTTCCATTTAGATCCATTTCACATGAACTATAAATGATATCTTTATGATAATGCATCACAGCATTCACATTAATGATTTATAAGCACTTTACAGTTCACTAATTATAAGTTTCCATGAGGGAATAAGGTTGAAATTGGGTAAAATCTACTAATCGGGACAATTGCAGGCCATCTGTGTCCTATAGACACATTCTCTAGTTCTAATTTTGGTCATTGTGAGCTTGACCTTTGACCCATGTCTCAAAACTAATGAGAAACACCCATAGGTTATCTCCCTGTTCCAAAATATATATGGTCAAAGTGGAGATAATTAGGGTCCTGCAGTGAGATGCGGGCACCCTATAGTTTTTACTTTGTCTGTCCATCAACAATTTTTTTTGGTTGAAGTTTTCTCGGCTTTTTATGATTTCATATTTGGTCTGAAGCTTTATGATGATGAGTTGTACAGTGTAAGCAATTTCCAGGTTTGCCGTGCCACTACTTCCTGTTTGCTGATACTTTACTTTTTATTGTACCACTCCATGGATGAAAATTTTCGTCCAAGTTTTCTTGGCCTCTACAACTGGGAATGATTTGATATTTGGTGTAAAGCTTCATCATGATGAGTTGTATTCTGTAAGCTATTTTCAGGTTTGCCGTGCCACTACTTTCTGTTTGCCGATACTTAACTTTTTATTGTACCACTCGATGGATGAAAATTTTCGTCTAAGTTTTCTTGGCTTCTACAACTGGGAATGATTTGATATTTGGTGTAAAGCTTCATGATGATGAGTTGTATCATGTAAGCTATTTTCAGGTTTGCCGTGCCACTACTTCCTGTTTGCCGATACTTTTTAACTTTTTATTGTACTTCTCTATGGATGAAAATTTTGGTCAAAGTTTTCTTGGAATCTACAACTAGGAATGATTTGATATTTGGTATAAAGCTTCATGATGATGAGTTGTATCGTGAAAGCTTTTTTCAGGTTAGAAAGTGAAATTTTCTGTACAGTAATCAACAATTTAAGAATTCAAAGATTTATGTAGTAAGCTAAAGATAATTCAGTTCAATATGTACAGAATCAGAATAAAATTCGTCTCTTGATATATCAACCACACTTAGACTTCGTTTGCTAGAAAAGAGAAACTTATTTGTAGGTATTATATTTTAATTGTACATGTATAAATGATTATGAAGCAACCAATTCATTTCACTGTTGTTATAATATCTCGCCCACAATACAATTGCAGAATTAAAATAAATAAAAAGGAGTATTTCCCTCAAAAATTCCAAACAGAATGTCAATTTTAAAATATTTTCATAAACAAATGTTGATAATTTGGTACAAAGGAAGTGACTGCCTATTGCAGGGCCCTCCTGCGTTCAGCAGTACCTCTAGTTTTAATTTCAGTATGAAAAGAGGTGATATATGCTTATGAAAATTATCTCCACTTTGACCCTTTATAACTTGGTACAGGGAGATGACTGGTACCACTGATTCTCATTGGGTCTTCCCTTCCTTTTATCCATTAAATATATTAAGGTTTAATGTAATTTGAATGTAAATGTTTTTTTAAACAAAAATTTTTCGAAATTTTCAATTGATTTAGTCACTGTATTCTTGACCCTAATTTGACCTAATTTTTGTGACATCAAAAAGGGATTTTTGAACAATATATCCAAGTTCATTTTAATCAGATTAAACCTTTTGAGAAACCAAATCTTCTGAAATTGTCAATGTTTTTGGTCTGTAGTTTTAGCCTTGTCTTACTCTCTCAAAATCGGTAGGCATGCGTGAAACCCAACAATGTATAATTTCATTTGAATTTATTCATAATTTTCAATCTATATTTGGTCTTTGTTACCTTTTGTAATTATGAAATTGGATGGGGAAATGGGATATTCCTTTGACTTTCCTAGCTCCCTCAGTATTTCAAAGTAAAAGGTTACAAATCATATAGAGACAGCACAGACTGTTCATTCATGGATATTTGCAACCAGACATCTGTAGAACACCTGCTAATTTATTTCTAGAGGTTGTTGTCCTGTCTATGGCTGAATGTCTGATACTGTTTCTGTAGGTCATTGCTTCATTACTGGGATCATCTCAGGTCACTTAGCTTGTACACAAAGGTCAAATATCAAAGCAAAGTTGCCATCATTCTCTATAGCATAATTAACCCTTTTAATTGCTAGAGAGCCTGAAGTGATTTAGTAACAAAATGCATTTGTCTTTTGACACACATCTAGGGAGATATTTTATTTAATAAGAAAATTAACCTGAATTGAAAATGCACAGTTTTACCCAAAGGATTAAAGCCATTTACATGTACTAGTATGATTGGGATCCATAATATCGCGGTAATTAATTTACAAGATGGTGTTGAAATTACGTTGAAATATCGTTGGTCCCGCAATATAATGGGAACCTATAAAATACAATGAGAACACACTGTTCACTTACCTGTAACAGTCATCAATTAATTGTAAAAATTTAAAACAATTATAGAGGTGAATTAGATGTATAGAATCATGCTGTTCCAGAATTTTTTTCATTTTTTTTTTTATGATTAGGTTATAGTTATCATCATTTATTACTTTTTTCAGAGAAAGCTAAATTTCACTGGTTAGACAAAGTTTGCAGAAACCCTTTTAAGAACAAGTACAATTGCTAGGCTCCTTTTTAGCTCACCTGGCCTAAAAGGCCATGTGAGCTTTTGCCATCACTTGGCGTCCGTCGTCTGTCGTCCGTCGTCCGTCCGTCCGTCCGTCCGTCTGTCCACAATTACAAAAAAATCTTCTNTGTTTGTTCATGTATTTGTGTATTTTATTAATTTTGTAGTCATTAGCCCATAATTGGGCACAAAGTTGCTAATAAATTGAATTGAATTGAATTTAAAGTGAATTTCATCTGCAAAGATAAAAAACTCAATTGACATGTATTTTTTAGCTAATGATGGCATAGTCCTGAAATTCATGACTCGGTGTAACACATTTTTATTTGGACTTTTACTGTGGCTTCAGTGTAGCAAGTCCAAGTAAAAATATGCATTACAGTCATGAATTCAGGACTAAAAACGGCACAGAATTGTTAGATTATAAATATTCTAAAAAATGCACAAGCAAATTTCATTGAAAGCATTCCTGCCCATTTTTATACGACCGCAAAAAAATTTTTGAGGTCGTATATTGGTATGATACTGGCGGCGTCGGCGTCGGCGTCGGCGTCGTCGGCGTCTGTAGACTCTTCGTTTCCGTGCGATAACTTCAGTTCTAGTTGATCAATCCTTATGAAATTTTAACATAATGTTGCTTATCACAAAAGGAAGGTTGGGATTGGTTTTGGGTATTGTGGCCCCGCCCGTTTTTTAAAAAAGGGCCAAAAAGGGCCAAATTAGGTGTTTTCATATATTGGGCTGTAGAATATTTATTATTTATCGGATTTTGATGGGGTTTCTTTCAGTGTGATCCTTAGGAAATTTGGAATCAGAAGTATGACAACGGATTTTATGTCACGTGTACCGTTAATGAGATAAATGGGTCCCAAATGGGGGAAATCTCAAAAATCTATTTTTTTCATTTCTTGTCCGATTTTGATGCAGTTTTTTTCATTAGATTCCTTATGAAAAATTAATATGGCGCTCAACTTTTATATTTTTGGTAACTTGTTTCCTTTCCGAGCTATGAGGGGCCGAACGGGGCCAAAATTGCAAATTTGCTGATTACCTGAAATTTTTATTTTTCATCGGATTTCGATGGGATTTTTTTCTTTGAATTCCTCTTGATATAAGCTTTCAGTAGTATGTCAACGGATTTTGCGTAGCTCTTACCGTTTCCGAGCTACAAGGGGTCAAAGGGGCCAAAATTGCAAAATTGCTGATTACCTGA
>MJUU01068001.1:117387-133564 GCA_002080025.1 Modiolus philippinarum | reverse complement strand
AACGTTTTTACTTTTATTTCAAAAACTGTTTGAGATAAAGGTTAAATGTGAATTGCAAAAGTGTTAAGGTTTTCCAGAACTACAATTTCTACATATGTCCAGCAGGTTTGCATCTCAGCCAAGATAGCCACCAGCCGGGAAGAGTCTGTTTAACATAGGACCCTATGGGAAATGCATTCAAAGATCTTCTCCTCTGAAACCACTGAGCCAATGGGGAAAAAATTTTGTCACATAGTCTTTGGGTGGTCCCCTTTAAAGTTTGTGATTTTTGTGTTTTTACCTCATCCAAGATGGCTGCCAGCGTGGAGCACAGTTTAACATAGGGATCCTATGGGAAATGCATTCAAATGTCTTCTCCTCTGAACCCACTGAGCCAATTGGAACCAAACTTGGTTACAATAGTCTTTAGATGTTTTCCTTCAAAGTTTGTGATTTTTATGTTCATACCTCATTCAAGATGGCCACCAGCAGGGAACATAGTTTAACATAGGGACCCTATGGGAAATGCATCCAAATATCTTCTACTCTGAAACTACCAAGCCAAATTGAACCAAACTTGTTCAAAATAGTCCTTGGGTGGTCCCCTTTAAAGTTTGTGATTTTTACGTTCTTACCTCATGCAAGATGGCCGCCAGCATGGAACATAGTTTAACATAGGGACTCTAGGGAAATGCATTCAAATGTCTTCTCCTCTGAACCTACTGAGCCAATTGGAACCAAACTTGGTTACAATTGTCTTTGGGTGATCCCTTCCAAAGTTTGTGATTTTTAGTTTGAACCTCATCCAAGAATGAAAATGTAACATCTGCTGAACTGATTTATAGTATGAATGGGTGGTCTATAGGTGACAATGAATAAAACCAGTGACCAGGTGAGTGATACAGGCTCATGTGAGCCTCTAGTTCTTTTTAATACCAACAATGCAAGTTTAACATTCATTATGCCTGTACCAAGACAGGACCATGATATTGTGGTCGACAATTTTTCTTGTGGTTTCTGCCTGATTTGAATTGTCTTTTTGTCCCGGGGACTTCTGCTTCTGTAATTTTGTTGTTGCCCCATTTCATTCAATTACATTGCATTCATGTTATTGTTCTTTTCAGTTGTTGATCTGAAATTGTGAAGGACTAACAAAAACCTGCCCCTAACCCAAAACAAAAGTCCTGTGTGGGTCTTACTCTGTCTAGTACCCTTTCTGTGAACCTGAATAAAAGTGTAAACTTACATAAAGATGACAAGCTCATCATAACAAGTGATTTTAAGTAGGGTTAATATTCACTCTAATGGGTTGTCCATACTCTTTAATCACTACATCAGCCCATATTGTGGTCAGGCCACCAGTACAGTAATGGGAAATCCATCTTAATAGAATGATGACCTTTACTGTAATCTATCTGTATCAGGTAGTCATTTAATGGTATAATATCCATAGTCTGATGTCTGGGTGTAAACTGGTGCATTTACATTCAACAATTATAATTGTTCTCTGGTAGTCAAACTGCTGTTCTCTGTTGCATGTATAAAACTGGAGATTTATTACTCAAATAGGGTGGTTGCAATGATAAAATAGTACAAAAATAGTAAGAAAAGGTGACAGTGGATGACTATAAAATGGACCTGAGATCTGACACATGTTACATGTACATGATGACATTCCATCAACTGCATGTTTTTACTGTTGGAGATTCTGCAGTTTTATTGTGTCGCCTGCTGTAAGCAGAGTCGACACATAGGGATTACTATCCGTCGTCTTACATCGTCGTCCTCGTCGTCCTGCGTCGTCCCGACAGTTTTTACAGTTTTTGAATCCACAACTCCTTCCAAACCTCTTGTCCGATTCCTACCAAACTTTCAGGATATGTTGTTTAACTGGTGTAGTTGTGCACCCGATACTTAGAATTTTGATTTTACAGATTTTAGAGGTTCACAGAGCCAAAATTGCTCATTTGTGAGTCTGTCTGTTTTGAATTGGCAACTCCTTCAAAACTGCCAGTCTGATTCCAACAAAACTTTCAGGATAGATTGTTCACCTCATGTAGTTGTGCACCTTATATATAGAATTTTGATTTTACAGATTTTAGAGCCACAATTGCTCATTTGATAATCTGGTTTGTTAATCCCCAATTCCATCACAACTATAAGTCAGATTCTAACCAAATTTGCAGGATATGTTGTTCACCTGATGTAGTTGTGCATCTGATACTTTAAATTGTGATTTTGCAGTTTTAGAGGTTCACTGAGCCAGAATTGCTCATTTGTTAATTCTGTTTGTTTATGTGTAACTCCTTCAAAACTGTAAATCATATTCCAACCAGCCTTTCAGAATACATTGATCACTTGATATAGTTGCGCACCCAATATTTAAAATTTTGATTTTACAGATTTAAGAGGTTAACAGAGCCAAAACAGCTCATTTGTTAATTGGGTTTTTTAATCTTTGACTCCTTCACAACTGTCTGTCAGATTCCAACCTAATTTTCAGTATATGTTGTATATTAGGTCTGGTTATGCACATTATACTTAGATTTTTTTTACCGATTCTAGAGGTTTGCCAAGCCACTAAGCTCATATGTTAAATCAGATTGTTAATCTGCAAGTCCTTAAAACTGTAATTCTTATTCTTAACTAAATATTTGCCAAATATGTTTTTCTCCTAATCTAGACTATGTATGTTATAAGTAAAATTTTAATTTTGCATATTTTAGAGCTTCACTGGAACAAAAATGGCTCTTCTGTAGTGCAGGCGACACAAGTGTTCCATGGAACACCCATCCATTTTGATATATTTTATTTTGTACATTGCCATAAAGATATAAAAAATTCAAGGAAGACATTTCTTCTAACAGAGTTGGGAAGGGGATAGTTAAGCATCTAAGCATAAGCTTCATTCATCTTTCAAAAAGTTAAAGTCTGTGTATCTTTTGAACTACATGTACAAGTAATAGAAAGATGAGCTTTTGTCCTTATATGTGTGTCTTTGATAGTTCTTGAAGTTGGTATAAATACTGGGTTACCTTGACCAACATTTCATGCATGGGTGACTCAGGTTAAAGTTTGTGTTAGTACAGCTAAGTCTGAGATACTACAGCTGGCAGGGTAGTGTCAGAGGATGTGTCTTGGACAGGCATTAGGTTCCTGATAAGAGTAAGGCCACTTTGACCTTCTTTTCATGCATGAGTGTATAAAAAATCTTTGTGCCTGGAAATTTCTCTTTCTGAATTATCCAGTCCTGTGGATTTGGATACCCCAATTATGTGGAGTGTCAAGTATAGAGCTCGAGGAGCCACAAGAAGTTTCTGAATTTTAGATATTCAAAATTTATTGACAGAGATTTCTTAGTTAACAAGTAAGCCTCGCTGATCTAAGTGTGTTGTAAGCAATACAAAAAAGTTGTGTATTGTAAGCAATATAAAAATTTGATTGTTTCTTAAATTTGCATTCGTGTTTTAATTTTAGCACCGATGTTGGCCACTGAAAAAAGTTTGCCTTCCTGTATAGTTAGATGGCTATTAACTAGTAGTCATTTGTAGATAATTGCACCATTTACTTTTGTAAATGTAATTTTCACCTTGCATTACAAATTGATGGCTTTCATATTTTGTAAAAACTTGATCAACTTTTCTGTTTTAACTGTGAGAATGAATTAATGGAAAAAAATTAATTAATTTAGGTCTTGTGTATTTAGGATGCATGTGTTTGTTGTTTTAAGATGCAGTTCTTTTTATTGTTTATTCAATAAATTGGTGCAGATATATTCTAAATTAAAACGTGACTGATCTATTGCCAAGTCAACAAGTTAAACATCAAACAAAACCAAAGTGTGTTAATCAAACATGCTTTTTATATTATATAAATCTGTCAGCAGGTGGAAATTAAAATAAAGGACATTTTAAAATGTGTCAGCTTTGATCTTGCTTGACAGACATATTACCTAGACTTGACAAGGTGGTGTAATGATTTAATAGTGCTGTAATAGTTTTGTGCATGATTTGCATGTTTAATATAAAGGTGTAAATATCATGCACCATATTGGGACTGGCCATGATCTATTAACAGAGAGATATTATAAAATATTGAAGCTTTTCTCAAATTTTAGCTTTAGCACACAGTACACATACACTTTAGGGGCCAGGTGATCGGGAAATGAGAAATTTTGATGGACATTACCAAATGTTTGACCAGTTTGACAGCCTGAATTTCAACTTTTCAAACATTAGGTGATATTGGGAGGGAGGGGGAGGTTGTAGTAATGTGTCAAAATTTCTGCTACCATGTTTTACATGGACCAAAAAGAAATTACAAAAATTCTAGATCTTGACTTCAGCCAGTTGAATATTATAAAATAATATAAAAAAATCTTAGTAAAATAGTAATTTTTTTCATTTATCTATTTCAGATGCAGATTTTGTTTTATCAGAATTACAAGGAAGAAAAGGGATCATTTAAAACCACACTAAAAGACAAATCTGTGAGGAAAGCTTTGACATTACATTCTATAAAGGATCCTCAGCAGCAGTATAGAATACAGAATTATTTTCATTCCACTCATATTCAAGACTTGCATCAGAAAGAACTTCACTTACAAAGGGAGATAACTCAAATCGAAAAACATATAGGAATTTTAAAACCAACTGATGAATTGAATAGACAAGGCATGATGCCTTCATTAACAAAATATATACCAAAAACTAAAGACAACATATTAACGTGGGACTTCCTGTCTAAATCTATCATGTCTCATAGAAATTTGAATCCTAAACGTGGAATTAATAAACCACTCAAACATGCATTAGAGGACAACATAAATCAGCTTTTACACATCATGAATAAAAATGCCAGACAAAAGGGACGAAAGATTGACTATAAAGATCTATGGTATGGATATCGTAGAGTTAGTCCCCTGTATGGTGCTGATTATGTTTTAGACTTATTGCTGACATATAGAAAATATAAAGGAAAAAAACTGACAGTGCCTGTTAGACGTCATGCATATATACATCAAACTTTCGGAAAAGTAGAATTTATTGAAGATCCTGCCACTACACCTGGAAGTTCGAGACTACTGGAATCTGAATCACCTTTCACATTTAGTCATTTAGGTACAGTATCTTCTCATGATAAATCATCAGAAATTATTCATTTTATTTTACCACTTGCTGGGAAAGTGTCAGTTTTTAAGAGATTCATGGAAAATTATGAGGAAGTATGTCTCAAAACTAAAGAAGCAACTCAGCTTCATATTGTTGTGTTCAATACTGAATCAGAATCATCATCAGTTGATGAACTTATTTCTATCGTTGGACGATATCAAAAACTGTATGGTGGTTCAAATATTGAAGTGATCTATGCTGATGGATCATTTGCCAGAGCAAGAGCCTTAGACTTAGGAATGGCTCAGTGTAAAGAAGATTCCCTCCTTTTCTTTATTGATGTAGATATTTTATTTGGAAGAGATGTACTCTCAAGGATACGTTACAACACAATAAAAAATGTACAAGTGTATTATCCAATAGTATTTAGTCAGTACGATCCAGCATTAATATGTTCTACGTCTAAGTCATGTGACATTCTGTGGACCAATTTTACATCAGATTTTGGTTACTGGAGAAGTTTTGGGTTTGGTATAGTAAGTGTATATAAAAAAGACTTAGTGTCCGTTGGAGGACTGGATACTTCAATCAAAGGATGGGGAAAAGAGGATGTAGATCTATATGACAAATTTGTTGAAAGTAATTTAACGTTGTTTCGTTCAATAGATCCCCATTTAGTTCATGCATTCCATCGTGTAAACTGTGACGCTGATTTAAATGAAGCACAATACGAGATGTGTATAGGATCAAAAGCCTCTAGTTTTGGATCTCTTCGGCAGCTTTCAAATATAGTTTTTAGTATACCAGAAATATTAAATAATAAAGGAGAAAGATAATACATAATTATTTTTGTAGATTGTATTACGTGTTTATATCTGTCAATTTAAAAATATTTTTGAGATAAAAGACATCCTTCCAACTTAGGGTTTGAGCCCATACTAGATTTAAAACCCTGAGTTGGGAAGGATGGCATAGACAAATTTTCATAATAGCTCTTCTGTTTGTTTGGTTAACTTATTTCATTTTATATTAATTGTTATAGAATTTTTGCCTCAAATTATTGTTTCAGTTCTTTTCTGAAAAAAAAATAGAATCAATATTTTTTACAATAAAAAGTTATACATTGCCAGAATGTAAGCACCATCTACTATAATGAATTTACTAAGCAATAAAACAACAGATATCAGTATTGAGTTGTGCATATTCTATTTTATTGGAACAGTTGTAGTTATTATGTTTACATGTATAGTATGATATATTTTTGTGATAAGTTGTTATTAAAACAAAGCTGCCAAATAGAATGTTATATATTTATAGTTAGAATAGTATTTTTTATGAATTTTAAACTAATATTTTATTTGAATCATTTGACTTGAAGTGCAGATCTTAGCTATAAAGAGGAAAAAAAATCAAGAATTTTGACAGATAAAGGAGGAAAATTCAAAGGAAATATGTCCGGACTGTCAAATTTTATTTGTTACACTATGTGACACAAATCTGAATATTTCCGTTAAAAAAGGTTATAATTGTGTAGCCCTTTAATTGCTTTTAGTAATTTTTGACACTGCAAATTTTCAAACGTTAGGAATGGATTGAATTTTGGAAAACATGCCCTTTTATTTATATATACAAATATTGAATGTCAAATAAAGGAAATTTGTATTTAGATTAGAGACTGAAGTGCAAGCTGCTGTAGGTCTGCTTCCATGAAACTGTTTTAATTTCTACAAGGTTTCAGTGCCATAAAACTATGCTTATTATTTAGTGCTTATTTAATAACAGTTTTTCCATTTTGTAAATTTAGCTTCAGTTTAATTTCCCCTCAGAAACTTAAATCAAACAGAAATAATCATTGAGTAAAATGCTTTGTCAAAAAATAAGTATTTCTTTTACAAATTACATGTAGTCCACCTTGATGTTTGTCAGACTGTATGGTAAAAAATCAAAATGTGAATAATGTAACATATTTTTAAAGTATTTGACTTTATTTTTTTATATTTGATTTTATAATACCATTAATGTATGCATCATACAAAAACATGCACTTTGTGTACATACATGTATGTTGTCTTATTTTTACCGACCTTTTAAATCAAAATATTTGTTTTATTTAGATTTTAAATTTTACTTTAACCCACCTTAAAGTTTTGGTAGCTACAATTATACCAGAGATATCTTTCATGCATCATAATTAAATTGTTCTTATCAAATAATGTATCCTATATCAGCTTACCCAAGATAATAAAATTCAAAATTTTTAGCAGTTGGTACATACAACCTATATTAAGTTTTAACACTTTCCCTACCATTACCAATGACGACTATTCTCGTCATGATAACTGTGCTTGTATTTTTGTCAACCCACATGTGTCAACCACAGCCCTCCATACATGTGAATTCTAAACCTTTTGGGTTCTTTCCATAGCTTAATAGCAATAACTCACCACTGATATTAGTAGTTGTGCATCATTTGTGGTAAATACAGCAATTTCTGATCATCTCCACTACCAAAAACAGAATTTTGATTGAAATTTAAGGGGGGTCAGCAGGGGATGTCAGTAACATTGAAAAGTTTGGAATTTCATTTTTTTTGCGGGATAATATAGAAAAATGATGCAGAAGCACATACACACATTTGCTGAAGGAGGTTTTGCAACCAGGAAGAAACTAATAAATATTAGGCTTATCAAATTGGAGAATATAGAAATCAAGGAATTTTGTCACAACTGGTTTTCCATATATTTCTCTATAAATATTGTTTGCCGACCAATGACAGTCATTGGTTCAGACAAAGGACAGGTGAAATAGTTCTAGCCAATTATAATACAATGAAATACATATTTGACTTCACTTCTGGCTGTCTTGGTTGACTTTTGTTTCAATAAAACTATAAAAACATATCAATTTTCTGTAGGGTTGGACATCTTTTCTTGTGTATTTTATTTTTTCTCTGTTTCACCTTAAACTCAAATAAGGATCTGAAAAAAGAGGTATTTAAGGTTATTTAACTGGAAATGATAATTTGTGTAAAACAATATATTATTGGTTCTGGAGACAACTTTTTTAGGAACTAAAATAAAGAAAAACTAAAATTGTAGTTTTGAAAAATAAAACAAAAATAGAGGCTTATGGTTTTTGGTCGGGCGGGCAGGGATGAGAATCTAATGGTTAACTTGATTTAGCCAGAGACAAATAGATTTTGATCTTTTAAATATGTAAATATTTAAACTGTAAAGAATTTGAAATGGAGTAATGTTATTTTCTGTTAGAATATCTAATGCCGCGTTCACACGTAATTCGGTTTGATTCGCATTCGATGCATATTAAACTAATACGTGTTAGTTTTTGTTTTACTCAGAACGTATCTGTTACGTTGCGTTCACACGTAATACGTATCGAATGTGCATCGAAAACGTTTTTTGATACATATTCGATGCGCATTATATGCACGTCTGAATGCACCATAAAATTGTGTAAACAAGTAGCTTGTCATGTAAATTTTCAAATTGAATTATTAATTACAAATTATCTTTTTTTTGCGACATGCAAGTCAGAGATGTTTCCTCTCTAAAGTTTAATTTTGGGTTTTAATAACCCTATTGTTCTAGAATTGCTTACCACCTTATCCATAGGCTTTCACAGTAGATAGTGCAATATAATTATTTGATGTAAATGGTGCTTCCATGTGCTATACATGACATGTTTTCAAAGGCCAAACAGTTCTTTTTTGTGTACATAAACTTGAAGTTCTGGTACCCTTCAACTATTATTTACTGTTAATAAAAAATGTCTGTTGAGATTTCTAACAGTATTATGAATTAATAGACCAAAGATCGTGTAGTGTATATCTCAATATCATAAATTATTTATTTTTCTTAGTTTTCATATGATTATAAGAGAGAATGATTTTAATAATTAATTTATAGACTTCTCTATAAGATTTTGTGATTTTTGTACATTTTTAAGACCAATATATTCATACTAGTACATATATCGCTAGAATCCATTGATTATGTAACTGTTAATATTTTGTGCATGTGTTATCTTGCATGAAGAGTCTCATAAATTATATTTCACAATACCTCCAATGAAATATCCTGTAGATTATAAGATATTAGTATAGGGCATTCAATCAAAGTACATGTGTGTGTGTATTGTTTTGTTTTATGTGACACGAGAAAGTTTTTTCCCAGAAAACTTGAACAATTATATTCTGCATTAAAAAAATTGTAATTTTCACATATAGATATTCATCTTGTTCAGAAGTTGTGATTACTGAGAACTATGGTACCATTACATTGTATGTACATTTTTTACAATATGTTATTTTTAAATGGCCTTTAAATTTTTGTATTTATTTCAATGAATGTGTTTGTTGACAATTAATTTGATATATTTAGAAATTAAAACATATTTATAGTATATATTTTTATAACAGGTGTACATTGGACATGTTGGGGGTTTCGGTAATGTCAAATGTGGCCTTAGAGACTTGGTGTTTCAAATGTTTGTCTGAAATAACTTTTCAAATAACTTAAGGCTTCATATGTATCCAAATCAATCTTAAAAATTTTGTTTTTAGATGTAATATATAACTTAAAAAATTCCTCCCTTTGAGCCTCATTGTGTTTTGTGTTGCCTCCTCATTTTAGTTGACACTGACACTGACATTCTTTTTATTAAATGTACTCATTGATCTACACTACATAGTAATTTGTTTTATATACTTATACTGCGAGTTCTTCAAAAAGAAAAAAATTATAACCAAATCAAATGAATTTTATATTGTATATGATTTTACCACTGACCATTTATTCAAGATGGCAACAACAGTAGTCCTCAGTTCAACATTGGACCATTTGGGTAAAACATGTTTTTTCTTTGAAATATATTCACATATCAGTGCAATATTTTCAAGGCCCAAGAGGGCATTCTAAGAAAGACAAATATATCAAAATGTCCACCAGCTAATATTAGCCAGGAATTTTTAAGTTCCTGTGAGCCTCTGGTTGTAATAAGGTCAGTAGTATGTTACTCCAGGAACCAACAAACCAGTTCACAGTGCCCCTCCGATCAAGTACAAGTACATACATAACCAGACATCTGTAATTCTAATGCAACATTTATATAACAAAGGTTTTGATTGGTCAAAACTGACCGTCAATTCCACCATCTACACACCTGGGACAAAATAGTTTCCCTGTTCAGTCTGGTTCCTAATATTGGCACAAATGCATGAGTTAAAATAGAACATGAAATTGATTTGTTGCATTAGAATCGCATTAACAGTACATTATTTGAATACCCGATGGTGTCAATCTTGATTTGACGGTCAAAATATCCGTTTACAGGCTCCGCTACACGTCGCCTGTAAACTGCATTTTGACCGTCAAATCTGTGATTGACGCCCTCGGGTATTCAAATAATGTACTGTTATTGCTTAAGTAAGGAGCCTCAGTTATATCAAATCTATAAATAGTAAAATGCACCAAAATATAAATTAAAAAGTGACTAAAAATGACCCCTTGTAGGGTGCCATCAGGAGCCCTTTCAGACACATAGCTAAATGCAGAATGTAAATGTCATCATGTGGCACTGTTTTCTGAAAACTTCAGAATTTTTGCCAGATTCCAAGGCCAGTTGATCAATAATGCAAATGTTTAGCACCTTTTGAGAGTCTCTTGTAAAACTTAGTTGGGTCCGCTGTGTGAGTCTTTCTTTGCATTCAAATTTAAGTCCCCCTTGTAAGGGGCCATTAGGAGCCCTTTTCAGACACATTGCTAAATGTAGAATGTAAATGTCAATAAGTATGCGTCCATTAACCAGGTGAGCATTTACAGTCTAGAGACTCCGTTTAACTGCTGAGTACAAATTTCTACCTTTGTTAATTGAAAGGATTTTTTTCTCAGCAATGCTATGTCACAGCGATAGAGCTTCAGTATAGGGCTTTACACATTCTGTGCCTTGCCTTTTCTGCTTAATGTAGAGCTGCTTGTTGAATGACAAAGTACATTTTTTACTTTTATTTATTCAACTGTAGAGTACAAGCTCAGATTTCTTATTTTTACCTTTTTATGCTTTTTAGATCAAAGATTATTGTGCAATAATGTTTTCAGGATTAAATGTCAAGGTCATATATATCAAGATTAAGCCAATAGCTTGGGACAAAAAAAAAACAAAAACATTTGATAGAATTTATGTTTTTTTAAATATGGGAAAGTAATGAATAACACCGATGAAACCTACAAAGGTGAAATAGTTTAAGTTACTTTAAAATTAAATTAAACCATTTTCATTGTGTCACTATTTTTAAATGTTTATGGTTGATATTAAACCATTGTCAGTATGTGTAGTTGAGTGTCTGAAAGATTCAGAATCCCAGAGCTTTTTTATTGACCAGCTTTTTCAAGAATATGAATCAAGACATTGTCAATATCTAATGAAAAATTTTCAGTTAAAATTATTGTATTTGTTCCCCCTTACAGAACATCTCTAACTTAAAATTATTATAGTTACATGTATATAATGTGAGTTTGATAGTGCATGTGTATAAATGTATGATAAATTATTATTTATATGTGCCTTTTAAAGATAAGTTAGGTTTTTATAGATTCTCATTTACATCTTTTGAAAAAGGGGTTCAAGGGGGATATTTTTAGAGACATTGTGTTAACAAGCAAATGTGAATTCTGTATTTAAAGTTGAACATAATGCAGAAAATACTTTGCATGTAATTAAGGGAGTAATGGAATTCTATAACTTACCCACTCTTTTCCAGAATTTTGAGGGAAGATATATGAAGGGAAAAATTTTTCACGAGATGCAACGAAGGATGAGAATCTATAAATTGTCTTGATGTGGCCTTATTAGTAATACAAGAGTCATTAATCATTCTTTCAAAACATTTTTTTTGCATAATTAACTTCATCAGAGATTTGTTTTGTGATATGCTGCTGAATAAACATTTTTTATGATCATAAGTGTTCACTTCACCATCAGACAGAACTACTTTTTACCAATCAAACAGAAATAGGATTGACTCCCTTTTTCCCCCCATCAAACAGAAGTATTGTTTGGCTATTTAATTTCTATCAGACAGTACTATGGATTGTCTGTCCACTTCCACATCAGACAGAAAGACGAGTTTTCTGTTCATTTTACCTATCAAACAGAAGACGGGATTGCCAGTTCACTTTCCCTGTCAGACAGTAGCAGATGTGTTTGTGTTCCCAGTCAGACAGAAGTGGTTGTCTGCTCACATTCCCTATCACAGAAGTAAGGCTTGACTGTTCACTTTCCCATCACAGAAGAAAGGGATGACTGTTCACTTCCCTTCAAGACAAAGTATAGGTTGTCTGTTGACTTAACCACCAGACAAGTAGGAGTTGAATGTTTACTTCCCTATCAAATAGAAGTAATGGTTGACTGTTCACAACACCATCAAACAGAAGTATTGATTATTTATTCCTTCTCAATCAGACAGAAGTATTGGTTGTCTGTTCCTTTCCCATCAGACAGAAGTATTGGTTGTCCATTCCTTCCCCAATAAGACAGAAGTATTGGTTGTATCAGACAGAAGTATTGGTTCTCTGTTCCTTCCCCATCAGACAGAAGTATGGTTGTCTGTTCCTTCACAATCAGACAGAAGTATTGGTTGTCTGTTTCTTCCCCATCAGACAGAAGTATTGGTTGTCCATTCCTACCTCAATAAGACAGAAGTATTGGTTGTCCATTCCTTCCCAATCAGGCAGAAGTACTGGTTGTCCGTTCCTTCCAAATCAGACAAGTATTGGTTGTCCATTCCTTCCCCAACAAAAGAAATATTGGTTGTCTGTTCATTTTCCTAGAACAAAGATGTAGGGTTGACTCTTCATTCCCCAAGAGACATATGTATTGGTTGTCCATTCCTTCCCCACCAGACAGAAGTATTGGTTCTCTGTTCCTTCCCCATTAGACAGAAGTATTAGTTGTCCGTTCCTTCCCCATCAGACAGAACTATTGTTTGTCTGTTCCTTCCCCATCAGACAGAAGTATTGGCTGTCCATTCCTTCCTCATCAGACAGAAGTAATGGTTGTCTGTTCCTTCCCCATCAGACATATGTATTGGTTGTCCATTCCTTCCCCACCAGACAGAAGTATTGGTTCTCTGTTCCTTCCCCATTAGACAGAAGTATTAGTTGTCCGTTCCTTCCCCATCAGACAGAACTATTGTTTGTCTTTTCCTTCCCCATCAGACAGAAGTATTGGCTGTCCATTCCTTCCCCATCAGACAGAAGTAATGGTTGTCTGTTCCTTCCCCATCAGACAGAAGTATTGGTTGTCTGTTCCTTCCCCATCAGACAGAAGTATTGGTTGTCTGTCCCTTCCCATCAGACAGAAGTATTGGTTGCCCGTTCCTTCCCCATCAGACAGAAGAATTGGTTGTCCATTCCTTCCCCAATCAGACAGAAGTATTGGTTGTCCATTCCTTCCCCAATCAGACAGAAGTATTGGTTATCCATTCTTTCCCGAATCAGACAGAAGTATTGGTTTTCGGTTCATTCCCTATCAGACAGAAGTCTGGTTGTCTGTTCATTTTCCTACAACAAATAAGTAGGGTTGACTCTTCATTCCCCACCAGACAGAAGTATTAGTTGTCCATTCCTTTCCCATCAGACAGAATATTAGCTGTCCGTTCCTGCCCCATCAGACAAGTATTGGTTGTCTGTTCGTTCCCCATCAAACAGAAGTATTGGTTGTCCATTCCTTCCCCATCAGACCGAAGTAATGGTTATCCATTCCTTCTCCATCAAACAGAACTATGGGTTGTCTGTTCCTTCCCCATCAGACAGAAGTATTGGTTGTCTGTTCCTTCTCCATCAGACAGAAGTATTGGTTGTCTGTTCCTTCCCCATCATACAGAAGTATTGGTTGTCCGTTCCTTCTCCATCAGACAGAAGTATTGGTTGTCTGTCCCCTCCCATCAGACAGAAGTATTGGTTGTCCATTCCTTCCCCAATCAGACAGAAGTACTGGTTATCCGTTCCCCATCAGACAGAAGTATTGGTTATGCATTCCTTCTCCATCAGACAGAAGTATTAATTGTCTGTTCCTTCCCCATCAGACAAAAGTATTGGTTGTCCATTCCTCTCAATCAGACAGAAGTATTGGTTGTCCATATTTCCTCAATAAGACAGAAGTATTGGTTGCCCATTCCTTCCCCATCAGACAGAAGTATTGGTTGTCTGTTCCTTCCCCATCAGACATAAGTATTGGTTGTCCGTTCCTTCCCCATCAGAAGTATTGGTTGTCCATTCCTTCCTAATCAGACAGAAGTATTGGTTGCCCGTTCCTTCCCCATAGACAGAAGTATTGGTTATCCATTCCTTCTGCATCAGACCGAAGTATTGGTTGTCTATTCCTTCCCCATCAGACCAAAGTATTGGTTGTCCATTCCTTCCCCAATCAGACAGAAGTATTGGTTGTCTGTTCATTTTTCTTCAACAAAGTAGGGTTGACTCTTCATTCCCCACCAGACAGAAATATTGGTTCTCTGTTCCTTCCTCATCAGGCAGAAGTATTGGTTGTCCGTTCCTTCCCAATCAGACAGAAGTATTGCTTGTCCATTCCTTCCCCATCAGACAGAAGTATGGTTGTCTGTTCCTTCCAATCAGACAGAAGAAGTATTGGTTATCCATTCCTTCTCCATCAGACCGAAGTATTGGTTGTCCATTCATTCCCCAATCAGACAGAAGTATTGGTGGGCTGTTCATTTTCCTACAACAAAGAAGTAGGATTGACTTTTCATTCCCCACGAGACAGATGTATTGGTTGGCAGTTCCCTCCCCATCAGACAGAAGTATTGCTAGTCCGTTTAATTCCCATCAGACAGAAATATTTGTTGTCCATTCCTTTCCTAATCAGACAGAAGTATCGGTTTTCTATTCCTTCCCCATCAGACAGAAGAATGGGTTGTCCGTTCCTTCCCCATCAGACAGAAGTATTGGTTGTCCATTCCTTTTCTTATCAGACAGAAGTATTGGTTGTCTGTTTCTTCCCCATCAGACAGAAGTATTGGTTGTCCGTTTCTTCCCCATCAGACTGAAGTGTTGGTTGTTCATTCCTTCTCCAATCAGATAGAAGTATTGGTTATCCATTCCTTCGCCATCTCCTACATTAAAGAAGTAGGGTTGACTCTTCATACCCCATCAGACAAGTATTGGTTGTCTGATCCTTCCCCATCAGACAGAAGTATTGGTTGTCCTTTCCTTCTCCATCAGACAGAAGTATTGGTTCTCTGTTCCTTCCCCATCGGACAGAAGTACTCGTTGTCCATTCCTTCCCCATCAGACAGAAGTATTGGTTGTCTATTCCTTCCCCATCAGACAGAAGTATTGGTTATCCGTTCCTTCTCCATCAGACAGAAGTATTGGTTGTCCTTTCCTTCCCCACCAGACAGAAGTATTGGTTGTACATTCCTTTCCCCAATCAGACAGAAGTATTGGTTGTCTGTTCATTTTCCTACAACAAAGAAGTAGGGTTTACTCTTCATTCCCCACCAGACAGAGGTATTGGTTGTCCGTTCTTTTCCCCAATCAGACTGAAGTATTGGTTGTCTGTTCCTTCCCCATCAGACAGAAGTATTGGTTGTCCGTTTCTTCCCCATTAGACTGAAGTGTTGGTTGTTCATTCCTTCACCAATCAGATAGAAGTATTGGTTATCCATTCCCTCGCCATCAGACAGAAGTATTGGTTATCCGTTCCTTCCCAAACAGACAGAAGTATTGGTTGTCCTTTCCTTCCCCACCAGACAGAAGTATTGGTTGTACATTCCTTTCCCCAATCAGACAGAAGTATTGGTTGTCTGTTCCTTCCCCATCAGACAGAAGTATTGGTTGTCTGTTCCTTCCCCATCAGACAGAAGTATTGGTTGTCCGTTCCTTTCCCCATCAGACAGAAGTATTGGTTGTCTGTTCATTTTGCTACAACAAAGAAGTTGGGTTGACTCTTCATTCCCCACCAGACAGAACAATGGGTTGTCTGTTTCTTCCCAGTCAGAAGTATTGGTTGTCCATTCCTTCCCCCATCAGACAGAAGTATTGGTTGTC
>MJUU01068001.1:99277-115902 GCA_002080025.1 Modiolus philippinarum | reverse complement strand
GGGTTGTCTGTTCACTTCATTGTCAGATATAACTAGGGGTTGTCTGTTCACTTCATTGTCAGATATAAATAGGGGTTGTCTGTTCACTTCATTTTCAGATATAAGTAAGGGTTGACTGAACATTCACTTCATTCTCAGATATAAGTAGGGGTTCACTGTTCACTTCATTATCAGATATTAGTAAGGGATTGACTGTTCACTTCATTGTCAGTTATAAGTAGGAGTTGTATGTTCACTTCGCCAGTCAGACAGATGTATGGGTTGTCTATTCACTTCCCCATCAGACAGAAGTATGGGTTTTCTGTTCACTTCACAATCAGACAGAAGAGAGGGTTTAATGTTCTCTCCCCCATCAGACAGATGTAAGGATTGACTGTTCACTTTAATCCCTACATATGTCGGAAATATAATGTTAACACAAAGTTAAAGTTACATTCAAGTTCATGAGGAATATTCATTGAAGTATGTTATCAATATGTGGTAAAACAACTATAAATCAACACTTAAAAATTTTAAGTGATGACAATTGTCTTAGTGCAAACTCTTACATTATACAATGTAAAAAAGTATAAGGAGAACCCATTGATGAAGAAACGTCATATTTGGTCAAATGGTATGAAGTAAGTCTTGTGACCTTGAACATTATATTCAAAAACAACATTTAGCTGTTGTTAAAATGTCAGCCTTTTTTTAACTGTTCGTTGCTGGTATGAAACAAGGCCCAATTCTTCTGTCTACATATATTAGGAAAAATGAAAGGATATGGAGTGAATGTACATGTGACAAAAACGCACACCATACATAGAAAACTCCAGTTTATCAAGGACGGGACTTTTATTCCTGTCTATATCTTGATGTCGCCTGAGGGATTTCAACTAGAGGTGAACAATATTCACCCCCTCAAGCGAGATCAAGAAGGCTCCTATTGTCTTCTTTCATTTCGATTTTCAACTTTTAACCTCATGCAATCAAAGTTTTGGGTGGTATANATGAATCGCCCTGTCCTTCCACCAATCTGTCTGTCTGTCTGTCCATCCATGTACATTGTCAGAGCATGTCCTTCTAAAGGACTGCTTGGATTTTGATGAAATGTTACACAGTTGTAGCACACTACCTGATGATGTGCATGAAGAAACATACATACTGAGTAGTTGCTTCCTGAAATTTGGAAGGGGAGATAATTCATCTTTGAATAATTTATGAACAAGAGGAAAGCTGTCAATGTGACAGCAAAACGGGTTTTCTTTTACATGGACAGTATATCTTACACATGGGTTGACCCTGAATATTTGAAATGTACTTATAATTTTCATATATTTTCAATGTTAAACCTTCCATCAAAGTAGCCTATTTCTGAAAGTTAAGCAACTTGGATTTTAATCAAAAATGAAAATAAAACTGTGCACACCTCTGATACAGGTACAAATGATCTGCATTATAAAAACTTTCTGTCTATTAAACTGTAGGAGATTTGTTTTGGACAAATGGGACACCCTATTGGTAAATATTTGACCTTAAAATGACTAAGTTCAACATTGGTAATTTTGGCATTATTCAACAAAAATCAAAATCAAAGTACCATGCACACCTTAAATATATGTACAACTGATCTGCAAATTACAAACTGCCTATGTCTTATACTGTAGGAGATTTGCTCTGGACAAAAGGGGGTACCCTATTGTTAAACATTTGACGTAAAATGACCAAGTTCAACAACTGATATTTTTGACATAAATCATCAAAAATCAAAATCAAAGTACCATGCACACCTTTGATATATGTACAACTGATCTGCAAATTGAAAACTTCCTATGTCTTATACTGTAAGAGACTTGCTCCGGACAAAGGGGGTACCTTATTGTTAAAAATTTGTCATAAAAATGACTAAGTTCAACAACTGATATTTTTGAATAAATTATCACAAATCAAAATCAAAGTACCATGCACACCTTTGATAATGTACAATTGATCTGCAAAATAAAAACTTAATGTCTCAAATACTGTACGAGATTTGCTCAGGACAAAAGGGGTACCCTATTGTTAAAAATTTGACTGACCTAAAAATGACTAAGTTAAACAACTGATATTTTTGACATAAATTATCAAAAATCAAAATCAAAGTACCATGCACACCTCTGATATATGTACAATTGATCTGCAAAATAAAAAAACTTCCTGTCTCAAATACTGTAGGAGATTTGCTGCGGACAAATGATGTACCCATTTGGCAGCCGCCCGCCCACCGCTTGCTATTTTCACCAATTTAATAACCGGATTTTTCCGACGGAAACCCGGTTAAAAACAAGAGGCTCTCAAGAGCCTGTATTGCTCACCTGGGCCATGGCTGACATATACAGTTAAAATAATCCCAATGTTTAAAGGGCATCATTTTCAAATTTGTCAATAGACATTGGTGTTATATTATTTTAATTTAAACTATGTTCCCCACTAGCAACTATTTTGGATGGGGGTACAGACCTACTGTCATCTTTCTTAGGACCACAGAGTCTAATTTTGGTTCGAATGGGCTAAATATTTTAAGAGGAGAAGATCTTTGAATGCTTTCCGATAGAGTCCAATATTAAAACTATGTTCTCTGCTGGTGGCCATCTTTGATAAAGCCTGGACCTGAAAAACAACTTTTTTTGCAGGGGGCCACCTAAAGACTATTATGGCCAAGTTTGCTTCCATTTGGCTCAGCAGTTTCAGAGAAGATCTTTGAATGTGTTTTCTTGTAGGGTCCAATGTAAAAACTATGTTCCCCGCTGGCAGCAACCTTGGATAAAGCACGGATCTGAAAAAAAAGTTTTTTTTGTAGGGACCATCTAAGGACTATTGTGGCAAAGTTTGGTTTCAATTGGCTAAGCAGTTTCAGAGAGGAAGATCTTTGAATGTGTTTTTCCATAGGGTCCAATGTAAAAACTATGCTCCCCGCTGGCAGCCATATTGGATATAGCATGGATCTGAGAATCAAAACTATTTTGCAGGGGACCATCTAAAGACTATTGTGGCCAAGTTTGGTTTTGCTTGGCTCAGCAGTTTCAGAGAAGAAGATCTTTGAATGTGTTTTCCCATAGGGTCAAATTTTAAAACTATGCTCCCCGCTGCCGACCATATTGGATATAGCACTGATCTGAAAATCAAACTATTTTGCAGGGGACCATCTAAAGACTATTGTGGCCAAGTAGTTTCAAAGGGGAAGATCTTTGAATGTGTTTTCCCGTAGGGTCCAATGTTAAAACTATGCTCCCCACTGGCGGCCATCTTAGATATAGTGCCGATCTGAAAAACAACTTTTTTGCAGGGGGACCATATAAGAACTATTATGGCCAAGTTTGGTTTCAATTGGCCCAGTAGTTTCAGAGGAGAAGATATTGAATGTGTTTTCCCATGGGATCCATTGTTAAAACTATGATCCCTGGTGGTGGCCATTTTGGATACAGCACGGATATGAAAAACAATTTTTTGTAGGGGACCATCTAAGGACTATTGTGGCCAAGTCTGGTTTCAATTGGCCAAGTAGTTTTAGAGGAGAAGATCTTTGAATGAAAAGTTTATGGAGGGACGACGGACGAAAAGTGATGGAAAAAGCTCACCCTGGCTATAGCCAGGTGAGCTAAAAAGGGAACGAAACTTGTCAGTGCATGTTGTCTTAAACAAATGCTTGGATTTTGATGAAATGTTATACATTTGTAGTACACCATCTGAAGATGTGCATGAAGTAAAATAGTTGCTGCCTGAAATATTGAAGGGGAGGTAATCTATCTTAGAATATTTTCTAGAAACCAGAGGCTCCAAGGAGCATGTATCGCTCACCTGGCTTTCAGTTGCCACAATCAAGTTAACATTGTACGTTATACAGTTGATCTTCAGTCTCTCAAACTTTGGTAGCTCTAACACCACCAATATCTTGAACTGTATTTAAAGTCTGATCATGTTCTACTATATTTCTTTGTTGGTCTTTTTTGACAAAAAAGATACTTGTTAAGGACCACTTTCGACACCAGTTTTGAAGTCAAGACATCATTTTGTAAATGGTAGTCAATGAACCATTTTCGACATCAGTTTTGAAGTCGCAACATCAAAATCTATTTGGAAACCAAATTTTATTGAAATCAAGAATGTTGAATTTTCCCGCCTTTTTTTGGCAGCCATTTTAAAAACGGTCATCAGGGAACAATTTTCAACATCAGTTTTGAAGTTGCAACATCAATATCTATTTGGACACCAAATTTCATTGAAATTGGACAATATTGAATTTTCCTGCATTTTTGGCAGCCATTTTGACAATGGTGGTCAACGAACAATTTCAACACCGGTATTGGAGTTGCAACATCAATACCTATTTGGAAACCAAACTTCATTGAAATCAGACACTGTTGAATTTTCCCGCCTTTTTTGGTGGCCATTTTGAAAATGGTGGCCAACGAACAATTTTCAACACCAGTTTTGAAGTCACCACAGCATTGCAAACGTTTTATAAATTTACACTTAACCTTCAACTTCTATAGTTTTGGAAATAAAAGACAAGAAATATGAAAATTTCGAAAATTCTTGGAAAAAAGGGCAATAACTCCAAGAAGGGTTTTTGGATTTTCTTCAAAATTTCAGTGTGGGTAGATCTTGATACGCTGAACATTTTTGCATCTTACACTTGACCTATATCTGTTACACTTTTTGAAATAAAAAATAAAAAATGCACAAATTTTGAAAATTTTACGGAAAAAGGGCTGTAACTCCGAGATGAGGTTTCAGATTTTCTTCAAAATTGCACAGCAGGTAGATCTCATCATGCTGATCATTTTTATCACGAGTCAGATTTTTGATATCTGTAACGGTTTTCGAGTTATTTGCCAAAAACTGCAATTTACTGCTATGTTCTATTTTTAGCAATGGCGGCCATGTTGTTTGACCTACCGCCTAATCGAACACAATTTTGAGAAGCCATATTCTGGTGATGATTCAGGCCAAGTTTGGTTACATTTGGCCCAGTAGTTTCAGAGGAGAAGATTTTTGAGATTGTTGACAGGCAGATGGACGGACGACAGACAACAGACGCACGGTGATGGCAAAAATTCACATGGCCTTTTAGGCCAGGTGAGCTAAAAAAGGGGAGGAACATTATTAGCGCATGTCCTTTTAAAAAGATGCCTGGATTTTGATGAAATGATACACAGTTGTAGAACATCAACTGAAGATATGCATGAAGTAACATGATTGCTTCCCAGGATTTGTTGATAGGAAAGTTTCAGATCTGTACCTTTCACCATATCTGAGATTAATGTGACGAAAAAGTGTTACGGACAGACCCACCCACACACACACACGCATGCACGCACACACAGACTGAAAACGGTATACCCCCTATCCCCGTTTGGGAGCGGGGGGTATAATGAGACCCTTCATGTTCTCTATTGGTGGACATTTTGGATTGAGTGCAGACCTTAGGACAAAATTTCATTTAGAGATTTAGAGACTGAACTGATTTAATACTAACAAAATGAGCAATCTTTAAAAAGAACCTTCAATACACCATTCAGTTACAGTTTAGTTAAATTTCCTCCAATAGTTTCAGACCTGTTGATGAAAACTGTGTTTTACCCTTAGGGTCCAATGTTTAACTATGTTTGTGAAGGCAGCAATGAATATTTCAAATCGGAACAAAAAGAGTAATCTTTCACACACCATTCCTGTAAAGTTAGGTTGAATTTGCTTCAGAGATTTCAGAGAAGATGAAAATGTGATATCCCATAGGGTTAAATGTTTAACCTAATTTCCAAGCTGGAGTCCATGTTTTTTTGCATGGTTGAATTTGCATCAGCAGGTTTAGAGCAGAAGATGAAAATGTGATTTTTCCCATAGGGTAACATTTTAAACCTTAGTTCCACGTTCATGGCCACGTTTTTTGTCAGATCCGAACAAAATTAACCATCTTTGAAAAGGACCTTCCATGCATCACAGCTGTAAGTCTGGTTGAATTCGCTTAATCAGTTGTTTTAGAGGAGAAGATGAAAATGTGCTTTTCCCACAACTAGTACAGTGCTGATGGCCATGTATTGTCGGATCAGAACAAAATTAGCATTCATTGTGAAGGATCTTCCATACATAATTCTTGTAGAGTTTGGTTGAATTTGCTTCAGGGCTATTTCAGAAATAATTGTGTGTGTGTGTGTGTGTGTGTGTGGTGGGNCCACCATGGATAGAATTAAGATTTGTTTGTCTCATTGCTTCTTCAGGGCAAGTCTCCAATGTACCCAACAACCCATCAAATTTTAATTAAAGTGCCTTCCAACCACCCCCCTACAATTATTTCTGGAATAGCCCCTAGTGGTCTCAGAGAAGATTAAAATATGATTTTTTCCAATAGGGTCGAATGTTAAACCCAAGATCTGCTCTGGCAGCCATGTTTTTGTCGTATGGGAACGCAATGACCAATCTTTGTAAAAGACCTTCCATACATCATTCCTGTGAAGTTTGGTTTAATCTGCTTGAGTCGTTTCAGGGGAGAAGATGAAAATGTGAAAAGTTAATAGATGACAGACGGATGGACGGAAAGACATAATATAGACGCCAAGTGATGGCAATAGCTCACACTGACTTTTTGGGTCAGGTGAGCTAAAAAGGGAACATCCAAGCACTATCATGACCAACTTAGACTCAGATTTGCCTATGGTTAAGAGGGGAAGAACATAGATTGTTCTTCCATAGGGGCCAATGTTATGTGTTCCCTAACAGTGGATTTCTTGAATGTGTTTAGGACTGTTGGAAATAATTTCAAAGGGAACTACCAAAGGATTAGCCTGGTTCCAATTCACCCAGTGGTTTCATTGTAGATCTATGAAGGTAAACACAACAGAAACCAAGTGATAGCAAAGGACTGCGCTTGCTATATAGCCAGGTGAGTGGAAAATTGGAGAGCCATAAGCCTGAAATCTGAACATATAAATTTAATGCCATAAAAATGACACTTTGAATACACACTTTCATAACTTGGATATCAAGACAATTCCTGTTGTGGTAATGTTCGGCATTTAACAGAAACATCGGAACATGAGATCCAAAAAAGTACAAACCTTTGATTTCACAGAAAACCAACCAGTGTCATAAAAGACTCCTGCAATAACAGTGACACCATCTAGTACTATATTACCTCAAATTTCAAAGTTGTATAATTTGAATAATTTATTCAGAGTTTTAACCAAAATTTATTTAAAATGCAAATCTATCACAGATACATTTGTTGTTAAACCAAAGTTTTTGAATAAATAACAAATTCTAATATTCTATCTTAGCTTTTCTTATTTTTAAGGTGGTTTGGCTTTGAAATAAAACTGAAAACTTATTTTGTGAATAGGAAATAAATTCAAATTTGACAAAGTGGTGAAGCTAAAATACACCAAAACTACACTCAAACCTGTATTAATGGGCAGTCTCAGATCCCCCACATGTGATTTTCTATATAGATACCCGCTTTAAAATGGACACTGTATAAGAGTGCACACTCCTTTTAGGTCAGAATTAGTCTTTACACTCTATGTAATGTGCAGGCAAAAATAATTTGAAGGAAAAAAATGGCAATTTTATATTCTGCTTCATATAATTTTCAAAAATTCTATGAAATTTAAAATAGAATGCAAGTTATTAAGACTTGAAGTGCTGTAAATCTTTTTCATCCCGGGCCCTACATAATTTAGTAGAGCTCAATTAAAAAATAATCACCATTTAGCTACAAAACAATAAAAAATTACATTACAGTTTTGATTTCCCTTCCAAACAATCAATCTCTGTGAAGGCCATCTGCATATTAAGGAGAATAGCCTTTCTACCCTCTGATGCCCATTATAGACAGGTTAGACTGTAATTAATAATAAGCTATTTTGTTTGATTATTTTCAAACTACTTAAGCAAAGAAATCCTGGAAAAAAAATTGCAAAATTTGCACCATTTGGTGCGATAAAGATAGTATACCCCACTTGAGAACTGTATGTTCATGTCCAACAACATTGATAACATGAGGTTCCTTACTTGTAATAAACTAGAAGATGACATGCAAGGTTGAATCAAATTGGGATTTTTTAGCAATATATATGCTTCATACCAAATATAAAATCTTTACTGCATACAAAAGTCAAGAAATCTTTGACAACAGGTTTTCTAGTGAGTAAGGGTATAAAAAACACAAAGTTACTTCTTGTTTTCATATTATACAATGTTGATTTTTTAAAAAAAATTAAACCAGTGATCACCAATTGTTCCCTGCTTTAAAAATTTGATAATAATCTTGATTCAGAAATTTTTGAAAATCCATCAATTTTAGTACTTCCAATAAACTTTATGCTAACTGAATATTGAGGTATGTAATTTGAATCATCTTCATTGAAAAATTAATTTTTTACTTTTAGAACCCATGTTTTTGTAGTTATAAATTATTTCATTTTTGTCAACGTTCTCTGTTTTTCAGCATGTTCTACAATTTTCTTATCTACTTTCAGTCCTTTGCGTTTTCTGACAGCATTCATGTATTGACGTGCTCGGTTTTCTGAGTCAGCTTTCTCTCCATAATGTAGATACTCTTCTTCAGTTGTAGGTACCCAATAAGGATCAATATCAACCACTTCCCAGTGACTAAATACAAGTTGTGGACTAGCCAATCCACTTGTTTTCTTTCTTATATCGTCTGCAAACCCAAAACTTTCTACAACAGGAAGTATTGCACTGATGTTAAATATCTGAGATCCTTCTTTCATCTCGTCTTCCAACACTCTACCATTTCTTTTTCCAAGGACGGCAAACAATTTACCTAAAACTTCTGCAGTAGCCTGAATATTGCACTTATACATAGCAACAACAAGTCTCTGAGATTGTGTTTGGAATGCTTTACGACAACCATCTTTCATACAAGATATCAGTTGTCCAGAGAAGGGTCCGTAGGCTTCGGTTTTCTTTTTTGTACCATTTTCAGATTCGGGAATGCTTTTATCAGATTCATCACATTTAGTTTTATCACTAGAACTATTATTTTGTAAATCTAATTTCGAAGTCAAATCTTGTATATTTTCAACATTGATATCTATGGTTGAGTTTGATATATGAGATATTTTTAGATTATCTATAACTTCAGAATTAGTCACTCCATTACAAATGTTCTTATTTTCACTTTCTTTTTCTACTTTTATTTCAGAATTTCCATCTTCATTAATGAAGTCCCATTTTTCAATCACAAAACATACCCCTCTCATTGGTTCTTCGCATAGGGGTCCTGACAGGGTAGCTAACTGAAAACCACTGACTATACTATTATCCAAGTCCCATACACAATCATCCGATTCCGTTTCTCCATCTATATACTTCCATACATTCTGTCTCTTATACTGTGGGACCCTATTCAACAATAAATTGGGCCCAACTCTTCTGGGACCAAATGCCCATATTTGGTCAATAGCCCCTCTCCAAAATTTGCCAGATTCATTCAAGATCTTTTTCAGTTTTGATTTCAGATCTCTAAGTCCTTCCAGAATTGAGACATTTAAACTAACAATATCAGCAGTTTTGTTTACAGTGTCCAACACTTTGAGAAGATCAGAACTATCCTCCAGTAATTTTGTGATATCTTCAGGTAGTGGCTTGGCTCTGATGATAATGCAGCATTTCTTATTAGCTGTATATGTCTGTATTAGTCCAGGTTTTAAAACCTACAAAATGAATAATAATATAAATACATAATAATACTGTTGTATACAATCTTAACGTAATGTCTTTCTTTTTAGGGTTTCAATAAAATTTTTTGACAGAAGGGTAAAATTGTTGCATGTAGTGTGCTGATGTGCAATAAGCTTTCAGTCTTGGTGTAAACAAAAGGCTCAAAGATATTAATTTTGACATACTTGAGGGTTTGATTTTGTTGTAGAAATAATGCATTCAGTCTGTTATGTTTTCATAATTTTATTTCTGGTTCCAACTTCATTAAATTTCCTGAAAGTGTCGAAGATTAATAATTTTGAAATTTTAGCATATACAATGTTATATTTTAACAATTGCTTGGTATTCAATATAATTCTAAACACTAAGAATTCTAAATATGATTTCTATTTAGGCATATTTCCTAAAACTCTAAAGATCATTGCTTTTGTTTTGAATATGACCTACCAAACGCACTTTTAAGAATTTGTTAAATTAGAATTTCCAATTTTGGTAAATTTCCTGGAAGTCTCAAAACCACTCTTTTTCCATTCTACCTAGCAAACATTCTGTAACGATGTTTTTGATAAGAAGAAATTCAATACTTGGATTTCAGAATATCTAGTTTGATAAATTTTCTGAAGTCTCAAAGACCACTTACACTCTGAAATTCTACCAAGCAAGAGCTGTTACCGAATGGCAACCAATTATGCCTCTGCTCACTGAAACATGAATCAATATAGCTAGAGCATATTTAAGTGTGTGTGGACACAATACAGTTGTTGACATAGTACATGAACATGATGTACCTCCCCTTTTTCCACAAAATAGACAAGTGAAATTCTGAGTCCAAAAATTATTTCTATGGCTTTCTGTAAAGTTTCATCCAATTTGAGACAATTTGAATTTTCCCTTCTTTTACAAGTTTCCATGGTAATGGTAGCCGTTTCAAAATTCTGAGACCCCAAATCATTTCTATGGGTGCTGGACAACATTCCTGTAAAGTTTCATCCAATTTTAGGCACTTTGAATTTTCCTGCCTTTTTTTAATTTCCATGGCAACCTTGGCCATTTTGAATATTCCAAAAGATGTGTGTGTCTACATCTACTTATTTTAAGTTAAATTCCTTTGAAGAAGTTGGAATTTGCTTGCAAACCTTCTGAAAAACATCAATAGATACGTTTTTTATTTGTACGGACAAGCGAACAAACTAATGAACAGATGAACGGGAACAGACAGAAAAGGGTAAAAAAATATGACAACCCCCCATCCCCACCCCAGCCACCACTTTTTGCCACGGGGGCATAGAAATAGTAAAGAAGCATCAATACATGATATCACCCAAGTTTCCACAAATTTCAGTTTCAGGGCATAATTCCAGAACTCTTGGACCTCTGACATGAAGTCAAACTTGGCCTGAGTTTTGAAGTAAAAAATTTACATACGAAGTTTGAAAACAGACAGACAGACACTTAACTGAGGGTATCATATAATACCTCAACACAAAGTGTGGTGGGGTTTAAAAATATTTTCAATAACTGGATTTCCAAAATTTGGTAAATTTTCTGGATTTCTAAGACCATTTTTTTTTTTTTAATTCTACCTAGTGACCATAGATGTTCATATGTTTGAATAAAAACATGTACAAAATTTTCTATTGTAGGATAAAAAAAAAATTCTGATTCCATTCCAAAATTCACAAAGGCCATTCTACCCAGCAACAATACATTTTAATAAAAACAAACATATTCAGTCGAAGCACTGATTCTAATTTTGGCAAATGTTTTGAGTTCTTTAAGACCAGTAATGTTTTGGAATTCAGCCCAGCAACCATATATCTTTTACAGTAAAAATAGTGACTATTCTTAATTGAATTCCAAAAATGTTCACAAAAATTATCACAACTGTTTTCTGTATCAAACAGGGAATGTCAAACAAGTATTAGTCCCTTAGTTATCATCTTATCATTTCTAGTGTAAATATGACATCATCTGTATCAATGTGTGTATTTTAAATTCAGAAATCATTATTGCATACATGGGACCACTATATGCTCATACCTGCCAACTTTGACGATTTAGGCATGTTTTTGACTATTTTGATGCTCTTTGAGGATTTCACAATCGTGAAATGTAAAATTCGGGTAAAAACATTATTTTGAAGAAATTCACATGAAACTAGAGATGTCGCCAGATGGCAACAAATAATGCCCCCACTCATTGAATCCTGAATCAATATGGCAAGTGCAAATTTAAGCGTGTGTTGACACTATCCAGGTGTTGACACAGTACAAGTATGGACACAATGATATGCCTCTCCTTTTTCCAAAATATATAAAAAGGAAGTTCTGAGCCTGAAAATCAATTCTATGGGTGCTAGGCAATCTTCCTGTAAAGTTTCATCCATTTTGAGGCACTTTGACTTTTCCCGCCTTTTTCAAGTTTCCATAGCAACGGCAGCCATTTTAAAATTCTGAGATCCAAAATCATTTCTATTGGTGCTAGACATCCTTCTCGTATAGTTTCATCAAATTTGAGGCACTTTGAATTTTCCTGCCTTTTTTCAGCTTCCATGGCAACCACGGCCATTTTGAATATTCTAAAAGATGTGTGTGTGCACATCTACTTATTGTAAGTCAGATTCCTTTGAAGTACTGTGAATTCATTTTTATTCGTGGGGTACCAATTTTCGTGGGCCCCCAAACCACAAATTCAAATACTCATGATTTTCTTATGCAAGCTTCAAACCTAGGGTCTAATATAAGGCCACATCAAATTAATTTATAGATTCTCATCCCCACCCGCCCCATTTTTTCTAGGCTCAATATTTTTTTTATTTTCAATTATTCAGAAATTTTCTTTAAATTCCTATCAATTTTAGTGAAAATCAGTAAAAAATATAAAATAAAACCCTCCCACCCGCCCCAGATTTTTTGTTACAGGTGGATGAGAATCTATAAATTAACTTGATAGGGCCTAACAGGGATTTGAAACATTTACATTTCTTACAAATTCAGCGTCGCAGCAGATTTACCTGTAAATCATCATATTTTTCAGCATTTCTGTGTTGAAACATAGGACATTTTCAGTACACTTTACATCTACATTTTTCTACTGATTTTAATACAAAATACATCATTGTATAGAAAAAAGATTGCTGCCAATCATAGTATAACTTTTGTAAAATAAATTTATTCTAAAGTAAATAAAATTTTGCTCTAAAACTTGGATAATTTTGTTTTTTTATTTATAAATATACCGCGAAATTTTACACTTCATGACGTTTTTTTCAGTACACTTTCTATTTTCCCCAAAAAATTTAGTGCTACAAAATTTATATGATTGAAAAGATGAAACTTCGACATGAATCATGGTATATTTTTCTTTAAATTTCGTTGAAAATTAGTTACACAGGGAAAAGTTTATTTCTAAAAATTGCATGAGCGTGGTCACATCAGTCAAAATTTATCAGCACTGTTAAAAATCTTTCCTGCATAAATTATATATGACTATAAAGCCAATACAAAGAGCTTTATACTGATAAAATTTCGTAATGGTAGGATGGAATTTGACTGGTAAACTAACGAGTTAAAGTTAGCCAATTTTCTTGATTTTCATTGTTCTGACGCTCATTAATCATCGATAACTGTCATTTGTTTATTGGACGGTTTCTCAATAATTTTACGACCTCTATACACAAGAAAACAACCCCTGATGCATTTATTACCCATTTTTAATTAGGATTTCATTGTTGTGTGAATGAAAATTTAATGTTGTAAATATACAATAAATCAGCTTTTCAGCAAATTTTTTAGAATAATTTTATGTTGAGTAAATCAAAAGTTACAGCCCAAAATCGTAGCCTGGACAAGGCTTTTTATTCGATCATGCTGGTTTGTTAAATAGTTTCATATCTCCGTTATATTAGTCCCAGTTCAAACACAAGTGAATGAACATAATGAAAGACCTGATCAACGAAGGCCATAAACATTGCACTTGTACCTGAGCCACACACAACCTGATATATCTAAAAAGGAAAGATATGCATTCTCTTGAACCTTTAATAGCAGCAAAATAAGTTCAAATGCTTTAGGGCTATTCCAGTAAAAATTCCCCACCAAGAGAAAAAAATCAAAATATATAATTAAACTCTTAGGATACAAAAGAAATTCACCCACCACCAACAGAAATAAAGGGCTACGCCGAGCGCAGCATGATACGACTGCAGCATGTCTACCACTGAAATTTGAACAGGTGTAATTGAAAGTGAGTGTGGACATACTAGAGCTTGAAACAATAATTACATGGACACAATATTGACCCAGTAATTAGCTGGACACAAACTACGGAAAATGAAAATTAGCCCTTATGACTCCTTATGGTTCCTCTGTGACCCCTTATAGCTCGGAAACTGTAAGAGCTAGGCCAAATCCATTGACAAACTACTGAAAGCATATATCAAGAGGAATCCAAGGAAAAATCCCATCGAATTCTGATGAAAAATAAAAATTTCATGTAATCTGCAAATTTGCAGTTTCTCCCCCTTTTGAACCCTTATAGCTCCAAAACGGTAAGAGCTACACTAAATCTGTTGTCAAACTACCGAAAGCTTATATCAAGAGGAACCCAAAGAAAAAATCCCATCGAAATGCGATGAAGAATAAAAATTTTAGGAAATCTGCAAATTTGCAGTTTTGGCCCTTTTGACCCCTTAAAGCTTGGAAATGGTAAGAGCTACGCCAAATCTGTTGCCATACTACAGAAAGCTTGTATCAAGAGGAATATAAAGAGAACAAGATGTGTTTTGTGAAACACTTATGCCCCCGAGTAGAAGTAAAGATGAAACATTTAGCAACTTTGAACAATGAATGTCCTTCTGACAAAATAATTTGTAGAAATAAATTCTTGTATCAACTGAAAAGTTTAATCACATCAAATGATGATTGAAATTGGAGGCAAACACAGAAGTCACCCAAATGAACCCTCTCCAATTATTATCCAAGCATTATTAAACCCCCCCCCCTATTTGGAACATTTATAGGCAACTCATTGTGTTCTGTCTATCAGTGTTATCAGTACTTTTGATTACACCAGGGATCATCAATACTGGTTCCCCAAAAGCGGAGGAATACACAGAAGAGAAGAAATGAAATAATAGATATTTTTAGTAACGTACCTCACCATTGATATATATAATACATATATAAATACCTGTAAAACGAAAGTGAATAAATGAAGAAAATATGCTGGATGATTTAAAAAATCTTTTTTACAAAAAAAATTCAATAGATATCAAGAAACATTTCGTCATAAGAGTTTAATTCCTATATATATAAAATAAAACAAAATATAATTTCATTTTTCTGGTGAAAATTTACCGGACAGTCACATGCCAAGGTCAAGGTCATGAGGTCCAAAATTTTGGTATGGTTAGAAAGGTCTCTCCACAAGGAATACACATGCAAACTATGAAAGCCCTATCACTTACCATTCAAAAGATATGCTCAATGTTAAAGTTTTCATGCAGTTGTTCACAGGCCGAGGTCAAGGTCACAAGGTCAATTATTCTGGTACCAATTAAAAGGTCTTGCCACAAGGAATGCACATGCAAAATATGAAAGCTATATCACTTACCATTCAAAAGATATACCCAATGTTAAAGTTAAATATTTTTTTCAAAAAGTCCATCACATGTCAAGGTCAAGGTCACGAGGTCCAAAATTTTGGTATGGTTTGAAAGGTCTTGCCACAAGGAATACGCATGCAAAATATGAGAGCCCTATCACTTACCATTCAAAAGATATACCCAATGTTAAAGTTTTTTGTGGACAAACAGACAGACAGGCCAAAAACTATATGCCCCCCGAATCTTCGATTCACGGGGGCATAAAAATCCCATTAAAATCCGATGAAAAATAAAAAATTTTAGGTTATCTGCAAATTAACAATTTGGCCCCATTTGGCCCCTAATAGCTAGGTAAGGAAACAAGTTACCAAAAATCTAATAGCAGAGCGCTGGGTTAATTTTTCATAAGCAATCCATTGAAAAAACTTGCATCAAAATCAGACAAAAATTTTTTTGGATTCGACCCTTTTGGGCCCCCATTTATCTCGGGAACGGTACATGCTACATGAAATCCGTTGGCATAACACTGATTGGAAATTCCCTCAGGAGCACACTGAAAGAAACTCCATCAAAATCCGATAAATAATAAAGATTCTAAAGACGAATATGTGAAAACACCCAATTTAACCCTTTTTGGCCCCTTTTTTAAAAATGGGTGGGGTCACAATGACCAAAACTAAGCCAAAGCTTCCTTTTGTACCAAAGAACATTATTTTAAAATTTCATAAGGATTGATCTACTGGAACTAAAGTTATTGACCAAACATAGAAAGCAGCCACAGCCTGCTAAGCTCACCTCGTTGCACAGCATTGTCACATGTTGCACATGTCAGTAAACAGGAATGGACTATAATCATTTTTTTTTAACAGACTCAGTCATGCATAAATTGTAGCTTACAGTCTGCATCCGAAGCATTCATTGTTGTTGTCATCCCAAATTGCATCATACATACCGATATGGTTGCGAAGGGACATGTCAGTAAGCGGGAATGATTTTTAACCATTCTACCTACCCAAGTCGTTCATGCATAAAATGTAGGTCAGAGACAGCATCCGAAGCATGCATTGTTGATGTCATCCCAAAATGCATCATAGGTACCAATATGGTTGATGTGGGCCATGTCAGTAAGCAGGAATGGACTTTAACCATTCTACCTAACCAAGTCACTCATGCGTAAAATGTAGGTCAGAGACAGCATCCGAAGCATGCATTGTTGTTGTCGTCCAAAAATGCATAATACATACCAATATGGTTGATGTGGGCCATATCAGTAAGCAGGAATAGACTTTAACCATTCTACCTAACCAAGTCACTCATGCGT
>MJUU01068001.1:86766-99144 GCA_002080025.1 Modiolus philippinarum | reverse complement strand
GTTGATGTGGGGCATGTCAGTAAGCAGGAATGGACCTTAACCATTCTTCCTAACCGGACGCGGACGCCGACGCTAGGGGTATCACATAAGCCCCCCTCACTTCGTGAGGTGAGCTAAAAACTAAAGTGTCTACAGACGACGACGACGACAACGACAACGATGACGACGACGATGACGACGACGACGACGACAACGACGACGGAGACGACAGCACCATACCAATATACGACCGCAAAAATTTTTGCTGTCGTATAAAAAAATTAACTGGTGTTCCACCCCCTGGTGGGAATTTCAAATGGAATAGCCCTTATTTTCAAGTGTTTCCAAGTTATCAAATTAGCGGTAACTGGCTTCCTGTTTTGTTTTTCAACTACGCTAAAGTGTTGATTTGCAGTTAAGAAGTTTTGACAAGAACCATCTCAATTTAGTTTTGATAAGAGACTATAAATTAAACTTTTATAATTTTAATTATGCTTTACTGAGGAGGACATGTTTATTTTATTTTGCAATCAATACAGGTGTCTATTTATAAATAACGAATGGAGTAAGGTTATGTCGAATGATCACCTAATTACACAATATCTACACATTACTATGAATTGTTAATTACAGGTGACACTTTAATTACAGGTACAGTTATAAATTTTGGTGTTTTGACATCAATACTCAAGGTACTAAAGCCATGAATTTTAGATATTTTATTTTTATTAATTTAAATTATTTTTTTTTTGAACAAGTGACAATCCACTAATTTACGTATACCACGAAATGTAATTTTTTTCTCTTCCCAAGAAAATTGATACCCACGAAATTAAATGAATTCAAAGTAGTTGGAATTTGTTTGTAAACTTTCTAAAAAACATGAATAGTTGTGTTCTTCATTCGTACGGACGGATGGACGAACGAACAGATGGACGGACAGACGGACAAGGGTAAAATAATATGCCCCCTGACTTTTTGTCACAGGGGCATAAAAATGTTTGTTTACACGATTTTGGCTGTTGAAAGGGAGATAATCCAAATACTCGAAAGGGAGTTAACCAGATTCTTGATATTAGCCAATCAAAATCCAGTTTACAATGATCACGCAGTATTCATGTGATAAACAGCTGATTGAAGCCGGCATGTAAACAATCGTTAATATGACGAGTTTGGTTGATTTTTTGTTGATTTCAAGGCTTCAGCGACATAAATAAAGATATGTAAATGGATGGACCACCCACAGTCATAGTGAACAGTTCTTGATTTATGAATCAAGGTTCACAATACCTGATACAACAAGCTGCAAGCATGCAGCACACTTGACATTTTCGTGGATGGCTATGCGAGTGACTAGGTCGTTGCAAGACGTCTTGCCTGTTCTGCAGAGTTTGCATAGTTGAACACAGTAGCCTTAATGACATTAACAATCATACTGGTACTGTAATGCACGAAATGTCACTCAAAATCCCAGAGCACCACTCTTGACGGAATCAGAAAAAGCAAAAATATTTAAGAATGTAATTCTTGCTTTATTTATCGTCTTGCCTGTTCTGCAGAGTTTGCATAGTTGAACACAGTAGCCTTAATGACATTAACAATCATATTGGTACTGTAATGCACGAGAGGTCACTCAAAATCCCAGAGCACCACTCTTGACGGAATCAGAAAAAGCAAAAATATTTAAAAATGTACACCAGACAAATAATAATGAAAAGAGAGAGTGGTTTCATTAACAAGCTTACAATCTTTAATTTTTCCCAAAACAGTCAACTGTAAATTCAAATCTATGATAACAGCAAGCACTGCTTTTTGTTTCCCTTTAACATTTCCTTTAACATTTAAAACAAAGTAAAAATTTAACAGAACATAACACGCCAAATGGTCCAAAAACAGTTCACATCTGATTTTTTTTACCAAAAATATTTAAAAACTAGAAGTACTGTGGTCTGCTGGGCCACAAATGAATACCCCGCTTCCAAAGTGTAGTACAATTCTTTAAACAGTTGTCCAGACCAAATCTAAATTGCCCTCAATCATACAAGACAAGAAAACAGGAAGTGGTAATACAGCATTAGTTAGGTTATAGTTAAACAACAAAGAATCGGCAAACAGGAAGTGCATGCACAACAGACCTATAAATGGCTTACACATTACAACTCATTATTATAAAGCTCCAGTCAAAATTTGAAATCATTCCCACCTAAACAAGCCAAATAAACTGATGAAAAATGTTCATCCATAAATGGTTATAGTACACTTCAAGATATTGGCAAACAGGAAGTGGTAATACAGCAGACCTCAAAATAGCTTACAGGTAACAACTCATTATTATAAAGCTCTAGACCAAATATGAAATCATTCCCACCCATACATTTCAAGAAAACTGCGACAAACATTTCTCATCCATAGTGTGTTATAGTAAAACTTCAACATATCGGCAAACAGGAAGCAGCGATACGACAGACCCAAAAATAGCTTACACTTTACAACTTGTCATAATCAAGCTTCTGACCAAATATTATATCATTCCAACAGATACAAGCCGAGAAAACTGTGACGAAAATTTCTCATCCATAGTGTGTTATAGTAAAACTTCAAGATATCGGCAAACAGGAAGTAGCAAACGACAGACCCGAAAATAGCTTACACGTTACAACTCATCATAATCAAGCTTCTGACCAAATATGATATCATTCCAACATATACAAGCTGAGAAAACTGTGACCAAAAATGTGCGACGGACGGACGGATGGACAGATGGACATGGCCATCACTATATACCCGCTGCTTTTTCAAAGCGGGGGTATACCGTTTTTTTTTCAAGTGAGGGTAAAACTAGCAGAAATGCCAAAAACACAATAAAAGAGGAATGTCTTGCCTCCCTCAATAAACATAGGTAATCAAGGATAACAAAGTTCACCTTGTTATGGTACATTGTCGCAGCAACCAAATTTTGCCTGGATGCTGACATACTATCAAAATTGCATGCATATGCAAGGTTACCTGAACCAACAATGTACAGTTACTTAGCAATGAACTCGGATGTATACATTAATGTAAGTCATACCTGCGTAAAATGTAGGTTTAAGTGACCTAATTCTGTCTGAATGCTGAGCTACCATCACAGATGCATGTACATGCACATGATCCTACCATGTACAGTACCTGAGATCTGATCCCTGACAAGAACTTGACCAAATTTTGCCTGGATGCTGATCTACCATCAGAGATGCATGCAAGTGCAAGGTTAGATGATCCTACCATGTACAGTGACTGAGATATCAACTCGGATGTAAACTCAAATGTAAGTCAGTCAAGCAAAATATGTAGGTCAAAGCGACCTAATTATGCCTGGATGCTGACCTACCATCAGAGATGCATGCATGTGCAAGGTTAGATGATTGTACCATGTACAGTGACCGAGACCTGAACTCGGACATAAACTTGAATGTAAGTCAGTCAAGTGGAAAATGTAGATCAAAGTGACCTAATTTTGCCTGGATGCTGACCTACCATCAGAGATGCATGTATGTGCAAGGTTAGATGATCCTACCATGTACAGTGACTGAGATCTGAACTCAGACGTAAACTTGAATAAAAGTCAGTCATGCAGAAAATGTAGGTCAAAGTGACCTAATTATGCCTGGTTGCTGACCTACCATCAGAGATGCATGCGTGTGCAAGGTTAGATGATTCTACCATGTACAGTGACTGAGATCTGAACTCAGACGTAAACTTGAATGTAAGTCAGTCAAGCGGAAAATGTAGGTCAAAGTGACCTAATTTTGCCTGGATGCTGACCTACCATCAGAGATGCATGCACATGCACAGTTAGATGATCATACTATGTATAGTTACTCAGATATGAACTTGGATGTAAATTTAAATGCAAGCCACTCAAGCAGAAAATATAGGTCCGAGAGACCTAATTTTCTGTAAGGCTGTGAGATAGCCCATGATGCACCTGCATGCAAAGTTTCGTGACCCTACCCTGTATAGTTACCAAGATATATACCCAAATGCGGACGTGGACATGGATGTGGACGCGGATGTGTACGCCGGGGTACTCCAATAGTCCCCCTCAACTTCGTTTAGGCGAACAAAAAAGTAAAGTCTTCTATAACCCCTAGATGTTTGTATTTGATAAAAAAGAGCATCAAGTATTAGACAAAAAAACTTCGCGAAATCTCACACGCTTGAAAAAGAAGGTTGCACATAAAAACCCCCATGGAGATTTTCAGAAGTTGGCAGGTATGTATGCTTACCTTTTTGCATAGGGCTGTATAATGTCTCTTTGCATTTAAAATTCAGTATAGTGTAATTTCTAGAGTTCTTCACATGTATTAATTGTCTTATACCTATCAATTGTACAACAGTATTGTTTTACCAAAAATTTGTGCTCCATACCTGTCATACTGATACAAAGTCTGGTGTATGTATATTGCTTTATACAACTCATAATATAAATGTTTTTACATCATAAAATCTGAAGCTAAAGCAATTCAAAAAGCAAGTGTGCTGGCCAATATATTCTTTAAAGAATCTGCAAATGTCTATTAATCATTTGTTGAATAAGATATTGTCTTGAATATATATCTTGTATTGCAACGGTGGAATAATACACATGTTTACATAGAAATAAAACAAGAGCTGTCACCGAATGGCAGCCAGTTTATATACCACTGCTCATTGAACCCTGACTCAATATGGTAATACTAATTTAAGTGTGTGTGGACATAATACAGGTGTGGACACAATACAAGCATTGGCATTGGCACAGTTGCAGTGAAAAATAAAATTATTCTCAAACAGGAAGTAGAAAGTTATGGACTTGAAAAGGGGAGACACATTATACTAAAGCTTCAGACCAAATATCAAATCATTACTACATACACAACCTGAGAAATCCTTGATGAAAAATTTCAATACATGGCTATGATGGGAAAAAATTAAGTTATCGTCAAACAGGAAGTTGATGAGTTACAGACATGAAAAGGGGAGATACCGTACAACTCATTATACTAAAGTTTCAGCCTATATATCAAAACATTCCTACATACACAAGCTGAGAAATCCTAGACAAAAAATTTCAATACATGGCTATAATGGGAAAAAAATAAAAGTTATCGTCAAACAGGAAGTTGATGAGTTACAGATGTGAAAAGGGGAGATATGGTACAACTCATTATACTAAAGTTTCAGCCTATATATCAAAACATTACTACATACACAAGCTGAGAAATCCTGGACGAAAAATTTCAATACATGGCTATAATGGGAAAAAATAAAGTTATTGTCAAACAGGAAGTTGTTGAGTTACACACTTGAAAAGGGGAGATACAGTACAACTCATTCTACTAAAGCTTCAGCCTATATATCAAAACATTACTACAAACAAAAGCTGAGAAATCCTTGACGAAAAATTTCAATTAAGGCTATAATGGGAAAAAGTTACGGACCTGAAAAGGGGAGACACAGTTAGACTCATCATACGAAAGCTTCAGACCAAATATCAAATAATTACTACATACACTAGCTAAGAAATCTTTGACAAAATGTGTTCTGGATGGACAGACGGACAGACAGACAAGGGTAAAACAGTATACCCCCTCTCCTATGGAACATGGGTATTTTTAATGGCATAAGTTGTACATGCCAACGATTAGCTTTAATAGTAATAACCTACTCAAAACTAAAACTTTTATTTGATCCTTTCATTGCTGCATCAAACCTTTTTATACACCTCTGGCTTATCCTTTGTTTATCATAAAAGCTCCTATCACTACCAGCTATAAGAAAGGACATTTCACTAAATATTCATGCATCAATGGTGAAATACCAAGGGAATATCTAGTTTGAACTTGATTTTAATAATACCTCTTCGTCATCTTCAAATTCTTTCATTCTGACAGTTTTATTGATGACAGATACATCCTGAATCACTTCATTTACCATATCTACTTTAGGTGGAGTAATAATCGTCTCTCGGAATGGTACTATAGGATCAGACACATTCAGTTCTATCTTTGCATATCTGTATAAAATAAAATGTGTCACTACAATTGATTCTAAGTAACACATAAATCATTCGTAAATATAACACGGAGGGTATGACATCAAGACAAGTATCCAAAATAAGTAGAGCTGTTGCCGAATGGTAACCAATTATGCCCCTGCTTACAGAACCCTGAATCAATGTTATAAGTGCAATTTTAAGTGTGTGTGGACACAATACAGGTGTGGACACAGTACAAGGTTGGACACAGTATAAATATGGACATGAACCTTAAATCATTTCTATTGGTGGTAAGCAACCTTCGTGTAAAGTTTCATCTAATTTGAAATATTTTTAATTTTCCCAGCTTTTTCAGTTTGCATGGCAATGGTCGCCATTTTGAAAATTATTAGCCCAAAAATCATTTCTATGGGTGCTAGGCAACCTTCCAGTAAAGTTTCATCCAATTTGAGACACTTTAAATTTTCCTACCTTTTTCAGTTTCCATGGCAATGGCAGCCATTTTGAAAATTCCAAATGTTGTGTGTATGTATATATACTCATTGTAAGTTAGATTCCTTTAAAGATATTGAAATTTCTGTGCAAAATTTCTGAAAAACATCAAAAGTTGTGTTTTTATCCATACGGACAGATGGAAGAAGGAACGAACAGACGAATGGACAAACGGGCGGACAGACAAACGGACAGAAGAATGGACAGACAGATGGATGGACATGGATAAAAAAATATGCCAGGATATATCAACGACTCAGTTTCTAAAATATTTCTGATGTCTAGTTTATTTGTGTAATCATGATTCTGTTTTCAATACCTAACTGGAAAGAGCAAATGCAATAGATGTTTATTTCTATCCGTTTGATTTTGTGTGAAAACTTGAATGAATGTTATTGCCCTAGAAACATTGGGAGAATCGTTTAATATATCCAGGTCAACCTCTGATATATCCGTGTCAACCAGATATGGCTTTTGCAGAAAGTCTCTGCAGGCTGATATAACCATTGAGAAGGATGATAAAGGTTTGCATACTTACATATATACCTGTATGTGAAGTTTATATCAATATACATTGTATATCCTTAGATATTGTTAGTCTACAGTCACTATATCATATACCTCCAAGGTATGTCACAAACATATTGCCTCAGATGTACCTTCTATTATCATTATCATATCTCTGTGAATGTACCTCGCCTGCAGTGACTATTACCACATACCTTTGTGTTAAGTCATCCACACATCTCTTTAGATGTACCTCCCCTGCAGTGACTATCACATGTTCTCCTGTCTCCTGGACCATTACTTGTACACATGGATCTGCCTGGTTCAACAATCTCAAACCTTGTACCAGCTTCTTCATATCACCTTCAAAAAATATACAAATTATGTATAATTTTTTATTATTACTTTATGATATTTGTGCCATGTGATTGGTTCATTTGACGTCACATGATGTTCTGTAAATACCTTGTAAACCTGGTATTTCCATAAACAGTACATTATGTTCTATATTTGGAAACATCAGGTTTACAACACATTTTGTGTGCTAAAACATCAAACTTCACATACTAATTTAAACATGGATAACTTCATAAAATAATAAAACAATTAAAGCATTGCAAGTTCAGTCAATACATGAATTTTCTAGAGTTTATCGACCTCAGACTTCATACACAGTCAATTTGCACTAGTAAGGTCTATAAATCCATATATTGACCACACCCCCATGCTTTATTTGTATAATGCATTGGTTCATCCATTAATATATTCAAGAATCATCAAACATTGTTGAAACAGTACCAGTACAATGCAAGGACACAAAAATTCTACACACAACATTTAAAATGACAATGCCTTTTATCGTTCAAGATAATATAGACAGGCATGTCCTACTTTGATGTTTGCATTACAAATGTTGTATGGGGTTGCACTGCAATTATGGTCGAACTAGAAACATAAGTGAAAAGTTTATGGTCCTATAACATCAATAATCTGTTAATTATATGGGAAAATTTAATGGAATATTCAATAATGCAGTTATTCACTTTCAATTTTAGATTGACAGATTTATCCTGAATGGACAAGCTACAATCAAAAATGTGGAAATAGCCATATTTTTAGAACTACTCTAGGCATTAACAGAATTATTGGCAACTATGAATTTATGAGTCTTTAGTATGAAGTGACTTAGAATCGAATCAATGATTTACAGTATTCAAAATACTACCCATTTCTGGTAAGAATTGGAACTTTGATAAATGAATTACGTCATCTTTACATATGACATGAAATCCATTAACTGCAAGTTTGCAAACATAACCAGAGGCTCCAAGGAGCCTGTATCACTCACCTGGCTTTCAGTTGCCAAAATCAAGCTAACATTGTAAGTTATTCAGTTGATCTTCAGTCTCTCAAACTTTGGTAGCTCGAACACCACAAATATCTTGAATTGTATTTAAAGTCTGATTGTGTTTTACTATATTTCTTTGTTGGGCTTTTTTGACAAAAAAACTCTCTTGCTAAGGACCACTTTTGACACCAGTTTTGAAGTCGAGACATAATTTTGTAAATGGCCGTCAACGAACAATTTTCAACTTCAGTTTTTAAGTTGCAACATCAATATCTATTTGAAAACCAAATTTCATAGAAATCAGACAATGTTGAATTTTCCCACCTTTTTGGCAGCCATTTGAAAATGGCAGTCAACGAAAAATTTTTAACACCAGTTTTGAAGTCATAACTTCAATATAAACTTGGATACCAAATTTCATTGAAATCAGACAATGTTGAATTTTCCCACCTTTTTTGGTGGCCATATCGAAAATGGTGGTCAACAATATGTTTTAACATCAGTTTTGAAGTTGTGACATCAATACCTATTTGGAAACCAAATTTCATTGAAATCAGACAATGTTGAATTTTCCTGCCTTTTTGGCAGCCATTTTGAAAATGGTGGTCAACGAACAATTTTCAACACCAGTTTTGAAGTCGCAACATCAATATCTATTTCGAAACCAAATTTTATTGAAATCGGACAATGTTGAATTTTCCCGCCTTTTATTGGTGGCCATTTTGAAAATTGTGGTCAACGAACAATTTTCAACACCAGTTTTGAAGTCGCCACAGCATGGCAAACATTTATTTCAATTTACACTTAAAATTCATCTTCTATAGTTTTGGAAATAAATGACGAAAAATATGAAAATTTTGAAAATTATCTGTGAAAAAAGGGCAATAACTCCTACAAGGGTTTTTGGATTATCTTCAAAATTTCAGGGTGGATAGATCTTGATATGCTGAACATTTTTGCATTTACACTTAACCTCTATCTGTTATACTTTTTGAAATAAAAAATAAACTAGAAAATTTGTCTGAAAGCCACAGATGCCCCACAAATAAATTTATTGCAAAACCTGAACTCATAATTTGACCGAAGTCATTCATGCATAAAATGTGGGTCATCGACACCCAATTGTTCGTGAAATGGGTAGTTCTTCAATAGATGAATGTTTCAGCGAAATATCATGATGCTACAATACATAGTTGTTGAAAAACAGACTTAAATGCAAAAGTTAACCCAAGTCACTGAAGCATAAAATGTAGGTCAAAGGCACCTAATTGTCCTTGATTTGGGTAGTATTCATCAAGGCAATAATTTTGATGAAACATCATTGTCCTATAATGCGTAGTTGTTGAGAAATGGACTTTAACGCAAAACTTAACCAAAGTCACTGAAGCGTAAAATGTAGGTTAAAGAGTCAAACTGCCAAGTGAACTATGTAGTACTATCAAAGATCTACCTACTGACCTACTATCAATGTTCTATACCTTACAGTTTCCAAGAAATGTACCTTAAGGCAAACTTAACCGGACATACCAACGGACAAGGGTAACACTATATGCCCCTTCCACATTCGTGGGAGGCATAAAAATGCACAAATTTTGAAAATTTTATGGAAAAAGGGCTGTAACTCCGAGTTGGGTTTTCAGATTTTCTTCAAAATTGTATAGCAGGTAGATCTCATCATGCTGATCATTTTTACCCCCAAGTCAGATTTTTTATATCTGTAACGGTTTTTGAGTTATTGGCCAAAAACTGCAATTTACCCCTATGTTCTATTTTTAGCAACGGCGGCCATGTTGTTTGACCTGCCGCTTAATTGAACACAATTTTGAGAAGCCATACTCTGGTGATGATTCAGGCCAAGTTTGATTACATTTGGCCAGTGGTTTCAGAGGAGAAGATTTTTGAAATTGTTGACAGACGGACAGATGACAGCTGCATAGTGATGGCAAAAGCTCCCATGGCCTTCTAAAAATGATCAATTTATGTCAAATGCACATATCATGAAGTTCAGAATATGGCATTTTTAATGCTTACATGTCATATAGTCCCTGCAACAGATATTTGACATTGCATGGTCGAACCTCAATAGCTCCATCATCCAAGGGATCAATGAAAATGGTTTGAGCTAGAGGGGTGTTATCAAGCTAATATTGGACTTTTGAACAAGTGGACAACAATAATTCGCAAAGGTTCCATGGAACCTAGTGTCTCGCCTGCTCACTCCCCTACCACTATAATTTGGCCTATATTAAATGTTATAGCTTAAAATTTAATAAAATAACTGGTTTTTGAGAGTATCAGGAAATCTACCAAAATTGGAATAAAAAATTTTGAAATCTAAGCATTGAAATACTTGTTTTGACTAAAATTCCTTAAAAAAGCATTGTTGCTGACTAGAATTCCTAAAAAAATCTTGTCTTTTAGAGTTTCAGGAAATTTACCAAAATTGGAATCAAAGTTTGGAAATCTAAGTATTGATAAAATTTGTTTTCACTAAAATTCATCCAAAATCATGGTTGCTAGCAAGAATTCCAAAAAATTGCTTGTCTTTGAGAGTTGCAGAAAATTTACATAAATTTAAACCACATTTTATAATTTTTATTTTTCAGAATTATGTCTGGTATGAAAAAAGGCTAAAATATTTGATTGTATGCAAAAATTTCAAAAAATGTTAGTCTTGGACATTTTCAGGAAATTTACCAAAGTTGGATCCATAATAAAATTCCAAAAGCTAATTGTCCATCTATAACCTTTTTGCAACAATTCTACATCAAAATTAAATTCCTAAATTCCAATTTTGTTTTTGACATTGCTGATATACGGAGCTAAAGTGAAAACTTAGCCAAATTCATTGATGTGGAAAATATAGGTCAAGGTGACATCATTCTGGTATGGATGTTCGTTACTACTAAAGATATAACCACTTACAAATCATCATCTGTCTATGACATGTAGGTGTTGAGATATGGAGCAAACAAAAAAAAATTATAGAAAAAAAACTAAGTCCAATTTATGGCAAAATATGGAAAAACTGGGATTTTAAAAAAAATAAACTTGGGATTCAATAATGAAGTTGTACTGAATATTGTGTCAAATTTTCATTAATATTGAATATGATTTGAGAAAGTTATTGATGTTTCAAAAAGTTTAACATTAGGGTTAACCAAAACGAAGACGGAATCTATGGTCGCTATGTCTCGCCTTTGCAACATTCGAGACACACAAAAAAAGTCCAGGATATCAATAGTGTTCGAGCTACTGCAGTTTGAGCCACTGAAGTTTAACTGTATTAATTTGATATCTTTACCAGCATGTTTTGGTTCCAAAGCTACTCTGACAATTGGTGAAGCATCAAAATACAAGTCAGTAAAGGATGGACAGGCAACAGAACTAGATACAGTGGCTGACTTCAGAATGTGATCTTCTAGGCCTCCTATACCTGTAATCAATAGAATAAGTCAGTGAAGGATGTACAGGCAACAGAACTAGATACAGTGGCTGACTTCAGAATGTGATCTTCTAGGCCTCCTTTACCTGTAATCAATAGAATATGTCAGTAAAAGATGGACAAGCAACAGAACTAGATACAGTGGCTGACTTCAGAATGTGATCTTCTAGGCCTCCTATACCAGTAATCAATAGAATATGTCAGTGAAGGATGGACAGGCAACAGAACTAGATACAGTGGCTGACTTCAGAATGTGATCTTCTAGGCCTCCTATACCTGTAATCAACAGAACAAGTCAGTGAAGGATGGACAGGCAACAGAACTAGATACCGTGGCTAACTTCAGAATGTGATCTTCTAGGCCTCCTATACCTGTAATCAACAGAACAAGTCAGTAAAGGATGGACAGGCAACAGAACTAGATACAGTGGCTGACTTCAGAATGTGATCTTCTAGGCCTCCTATACCTGAAATTAATAGAATAAGTCAGTGAAGGATGGACAGGCAACAGAACTAGATACAGTGGCTGACTTCAGAATGTGATCTTCTAGGCCTCCTATACCTGTAATCAATAGAATATGTCAGTAAA